>JABSTQ010006229.1:0-106577 GCA_013358835.2 Ixodes persulcatus | reverse complement strand
GTGCTTCAAGAGCGAGCTCCGAGCTTTCAGTGTCCTTGCCAAGTACGTGCGCTCGTGCAGTCCGAGCATCGTTCGGGGGAACGTGCTTTTGCAAGTACCGTTGGCTTCGCTATAGGCCCGTAGCTCTCAAGTTTTGAGCAGCGCTCCAGGGGTAAAAATAGAATATTTGGCTCGCGTTTGCGTCATTATGCTTCCCCACTACAGTTTTTTATTATCTGTTTCATTATAAGTGCCAGCATAGCAGAGGCTACAAGAGCGAGCTCCGAGCTTTCAGCGTCCTTGCCAAGTACGTGCGCTCGTGCAGTCCGAGCATCGTTCGGGGGAACGTGCTTTTGCAAGTACCGTTGGCTTCGCTATAGGCCCGTAGCTCTCAAGTTTTGAGCAGCGCTCCAGGCGAGAAAAATAGAATATTTGGCTCGCGTTTGCGTCATTATGCTTCCCCACTACAGTTTTTTATTATCTGTTTCATTATAAGTGCCAGCATAGCAGAGGCTACAAGAGCGAGCTCCGAGCTTTCAGCGTCCTTGCCAAGTACGTGCGCTCGTGCAGTCCGAGCATCGTTCGGGGGAACGTGCTTTTGCAAGTCCCGTTGGCTTCGCTATAGGCCCGTAGCTCTCAAGTTTTGAGCAGCGCTCCAGGCGAGAAAAATAGAATATTTGGCTCGCGTTTGCGTCATTATGCTTCCCCACTACAGTTTTTTATTATCTGTTTCATAATAAGTGCCAGCATAGCAGAGGCTACAAGAGCGAGCTCCGAGCTTTCAGCGTCCTTGCCAAGTACGTGCGCTCGTGCAGTCCGAGCATCGTTCGGGGGAACGTGCTTTTGCAAGTACCGTTGGCTTCGCTATAGGCCCGTAGCTCTCAAGTTTTGAGCAGCGCTCCAGGCGAGAAAAATAGAATATTTGGCTCGCGTTTGCGTCATTATGCTTCCCCACTACAGTTTTTTATTATCTGTTTCATTATAAGTGCCAGCATAGCAGAGGCTACAAGAGCGAGCTCCGAGCTTTCAGCGTCCTTGCCAAGTACGTGCGCTCGTGCAGTCCGAGCATCGTTCGGGGGAACGTGCTTTTGCAAGTACCGTTGGCTTCGCTATAGGCCCGTAGCTCTCAAGTTTTGAGCAGCGCTCCAGGCGAGAAAAATAGAATATTTGGCTCGCGTTTGCGTCATTATGCTTCCCCACTACAGTTTTTTATTATCTGTTTCATTATAAGTGCCAGCATAGCAGAGGCTACAAGAGCGAGCTCCGAGCTTTCAGCGTCCTTGCCAAGTACGTGCGCTCGTGCAGTCCGAGCATCGTTCGGGGGAACGTGCTTTTGCAAGTACCGTTGGCTTCGCTATAGGCCCGTAGCTCTCAAGTTTTGAGCAGCGCTCCAGGCGAGAAAAATAGAATATTTGGCTCGCGTTTGCGTCATTATGCTTCCCCACTACAGTTTTTTATTATCTGTTTCATATAAGTGCCAGCATAGCAGAGGCTACAAGAGCGAGCTCCGAGCTTTCAGCGTCCTTGCCAAGTACGTGCGCTCGTGCAGTCCGAGCATCGTTCGGGGGAACGTGCTTTTGCAAGTACCGTTGGCTTCGCTATAGGCCCGTAGCTCTCAAGTTTTGAGCAGCGCTCCAGGCGAGAAAAATAGAATATTTGGCTCGCGTTTGCGTCATTATGCTTCCCCACTACAGTTTTTTATTATCTGTTTTATTATAAGTGCCAGCATAGCAGAGGCTACAAGAGCGAGCTCCGAGCTTTCAGCGTCCTTGCCAAGTACGTGCGCTCGTGCAGTCCGAGCATCGTTCGGGGGAACGTGCTTTTGCAAGTACCGTTGGCTTCGCTATAGGCCCGTAGCTCTCAAGTTTTGAGCAGCGCTCCAGGCGAGAAAAATAGAATATTTGGCTCGCGTTTGCGTCATTATGCTTCCCCACTACAATTTTTTATTATCTGTTTCATCATAAGTGCCAGCATAGCAGAGGCTACAAGAGCGAGCTCCGAGCTTTCAGCGTCCTTGCCAAGTACGTGCGCTCGTGCAGTCCGAGCATCGTTCGGGGGAACGTGCTTTTGCAAGTACCGTTGGCTTCGCTATAGGCCCGTAGCTCTCAAGTTTTGAGCAGCGCTCCAGGGGTAAAAATGGAATATTTGGCTCGCGTTTGCGTCATTATGCTTCCCCACTACAGTTTTTTATTATCTGTTTCATTATAAGTGCCAGCATAGCAGAGGCTACAAGAGCGAGCTCCGAGCTTTCAGCGTCCTTGCCAAGTACGTGCGCTCGTGCAGTCCGAGCATCGTTCGGGGGAACGTGCTTTTGCAAGTACCGTTGGCTTCGCTATAGACCTTTCCAAAAACGAGCTTCTGGCCGGTGCCATTTTGAGCGTTCGTGCGTATGGCGCGTGCTTTGCTCGCTTTCCGAAGCGACGAACACGCACGTGCTGGACTGTGAAGATCGCACGCTGGACTGTGATTTTGTAAACATTGGAAAGGTCTATAGGAACCGTGCACATCTAATTCAGGCCCCGACCAGGGCGCGCCTAGCGGCAAACGGGTCCGTTCCATTGGGGAACTTCTGCCAGTCACTGCGTTGGTTGTGCGTTGTAGCGGGTTAGCGCTGTAATTTCCAAGGTAGCTATTCCGCACTAAGAAAGCCACAACAATGATGCGGCAAACAATAGGCGACCGCCGCGACGCGGCCGGCATAGAAAAGGTGCGGATCTAATTCAAGCCCCGACCAGGGCGCCCCTAGCGGCAAACGGGTCCGTTGCATCGGGAAACTTCTGCCAGTCGCTGCGTTGGTTGTGCGTTGTAGCGGGTTAGCGCTGTAATTTCCAAGGTAGCTATTTCGCTCTACGAAAGCCACAACAATTCATGCGGCAAACAATAGGCGACCGCCGCGACGCGGCCGGCATGCTCGCTTCCCATCATGTAAAGTGAGACGTACGTGCTCGTGGAAGCATGAAAGAAAGCAATGCAAATATTAAAGCTGAAAGGAATGTTTAATGGGACGCTGCGGCCGCAAGCTGCATGACTCTTTTTTTTTCTTTTTTTTTTTTTCTTAGAGCTTTTTTTATCGCGTATCTACGGATGCTGAAAGATGCTTGTATTCGAACGTGAAACGTGCAAGATCGAACGTTACAGAGCCACCTGGGTGGTGCATCCATCATAACATGGTCGCGTCTTGCGAACGCACTCGCGCCCCCTGCCCCAGAGCAACGGATCTATGAGCTGGATTTTGGTGTTGCGGAGGAACTGTAAAGCCCGGTTCACACAGTTGCGTTTGACTGCGTTTGACTGCGTTGCGGCAGCGAGACACCAGGACATCCCTGCTGCTTATATCACGTGCCCAGAAGATTCCTTGAATTGGATTCCACGCTTCATACGAAGCACAGATGTGCCGGTGACTCGCTTTCGGTTCTCGCCGCAACGCAGTCAAACGCACTCAAACGCGAGTGTCTGAACCGGCCTTAAGAAGAAACATGACTAAAAAAACTCAGAAAGGAAATAGTGTACCACTGCTGCTGAGGCGCGTGCCAGAACCCACTGAGGACGACGACGATGCGCGCGCAGACGGCACGGTAACGACGAACAATCTGTTCTAATTTGGCTATGTACGTGTCCTTTTGTAACTTGAAAATGTAACAATGTGCATTATACATATATATGGGCATGTTGGCTTGGAGGCCAAGGGCGTACAAGACAGAGATGCAAGGTAATGGTGGAAAACAAACCAGGAGGATCTTATTCGACGGTTCAACCTGAGGCAGGTCTTCATCAGGTATCCTGACGAAGATATATATATTGTTAGGAAGGTGAAGACAACAACGGGGCAGTGGCGCGCACGACCATCTCGCGCCAGGTCCACGGGCCGGCTCGGCCTCCATACATCCCTTGTTCGTTCTATCATCGTGTACTGTACTGTTCTTTCTGCTGCCGACAGCAGCACCTTAACAATATGGTGGAGGTGCGGAGCCATACTCCTTCATTGAACATCGGCGCCGCTATGATCTTGTCAACCCGCCTCGTTGAGGCAGTCATCCGCAGTAGCAGACCAAACACCAGCCCCTGGATCCGTCACCCAGCCCCCGCCCAGACGCCATGGCAGGTCGAATCAGACGAAGCCGCATCAGACGAAGCCGATAGACTATCCTCCGCCCCTACCCCCAGCCCCCGACGTTCCGACACTTCTCAGTGACGTGAGTCCCCCAGCCCGGACCGTGCGGTCGTGTGGCTGGTGCAGAGGTCTGTGACGCTGCGGAAGAGGCCGAAATTCAACGTCTCCATCTTGATCCTCACCCTCGCTGTCGCCAGCCGTCCTTTGTTCTTCTGTGTGTGTGGCTTTGTAAGTGTGCTTCATGTGTTCATTTATTCACCGGCCGGGTCGGCCGTTTTCGTCGGAGAAAGTACTGTTAGGAAGGTGAAGACGACGACGGGGCAGTGGCGCGCACAACCATCTCGCGCCAGGCCCCACGGGCCGGCTCGGCCTCCATAAATCCTTTGTTCTATCATCGTGTACTGTCCTGTCCTTTCTGCTGCCGACAGCATCACCCTAACAATATTTATATCAAAGATCCGTACTTTCGGGGGTGCTATGCTAGGAGTTTATTGTATGTATTACGACAGTTTCGCCGAGATCTAGGCTCGGCTCCTGACGAAGGCTCTGTCCTCTGCTGTCCTCTGCTGCGCGAGGACAGCGCAGCAGAGGTGGGTTGCACTATTTCTCAGCGGGGCGCGGTGCCGTCGGGGTCGAGATGCGCTCCGATTGCAAACCGAAACTTAAAAACCCGTTAAATTGTGCGGTTTTTCAGAAAGCTCTAAAATGCTGCGCGTGCCTTCTATCGTTCTGCAGTTTGTTGATTTAGTGTTTTTCGATGATGCTGAGCAATTTTCTAATTGAAACCATGCCCTTCAACACAATATTAAAAGGTTAATTATGCAAAAATAATTAACAATCTAATTATTCCGGACTTTAATAATTTTCCTAAATAGGCCCTGGCCCAGGACCAAAACAACACAAGCCTTTTTTTGTTGCGACGCGTAGTTTTTGCAATACCAAATTTGCCCACTTTTATAAGGGCTGAACGAGCGGGTTGGTAGGGATAATTAAACTTGAGGAAGAAAACGAGAAGGGACGGACAATAAGGAAGCATTCATCCCTTCTCGTTTTCTTCCTCAAGATTAATTATATATATATATATATAACTTGTAAGAAAAAACCCTTGGTGAAAACAGCAACAACGGGCGGTTTAATCTTCGACGTTTCGGCCGGAGTCCGGCTTTCGTCAGGAAGGCCGGACTATATATATATATATATATATTGTCACGAATGACAAGTGATGAGGCGGCGAATAACTGAGTAAACTAAACGTTTAATCGGGCGAGCTTGTGCCCAGAAATAAAGAAGGAAACAAGAGATAAGAGTAGAGCGTCGCGGGCGTCGAAGTCGGCGAAAGAGCAGAGTCGAACGCTGGGGCGAAACTGATTGCGGCTCGCCACGCGGAGCCTCTTATGTACACGCGGAGGCTTCTGGAAGAATCGGCGTAGAAGGTTCGGCGTGTAGAACTTTCTAAACTCGAACAAGCAACACGGTTCTCGAATTTACCAGAACATTACATTAGATGTCAACAAAAAGGCGTCCCCGCGGCCAGGAATCGAACCCTGGTTTCTCGCGTGGGAGGCAGGCGCTATAACCGTTAGGCCACACGCGCGCTGCCTACTTGGCAAGCTGCGCGCGCGGCAATATATATATATATATATTGTAGCGGAGAAGAAGAAGACGAGCTAGCAACGAGACAGAAAGAGCGCGCGGAGTTTGGGCAAGGATGATAGAAGATGACGGACGTTCCGTCCTGTAATTAAAGAGTTTGAAAGCAGACATCTGCTTCACTTGTGTCAGAAGTGGGATTCCATTCCGGTCAACGCCTTCCCCGGACAATGGCAGCTCGCCCTACTCCCGAAGGGGACCCCACCGCGCGTACTGGCACCGGAAGTCTGGCCGCCTCGGAGCCGACAGCTTCCCAACTCATGACTCTGGTCACACACCACCTTGAGCAAGCCGAAGCATCCTACGCTCGACGCGAGAACCAGCCTCCCTCACCGAACGTCTGCAGCGCCTGGAGTCCCAATTCCTTGGACCCGAGAAACACCACACGACTAACCCCCTGGTCCAGAATCTTACGGGACCTACAAGTCTGCGACTCAAACCATCGGCATTCGACGGTACAGCTCCTTGGGCACCTTACATATCACAGTTCAACATCATCGCTGACGCTAACAATTGGTCTACGGCTCAAAAGGCGCAAGCCTTGGCCGCCCATCTAACCGGGTCAGCGTTGACAGTGCTGCATCACTTACCATCTGATACCCGCCATTCCTACGAGGCTTTGGTCGCAGCACTCAACGAACGATGTGGGGAAGGCTCTCTCCGCTTCCTTCATCATGCGCAACTTCGCAACCGCCGTCAGGCTGCAACCGAGACGATCTCCCACGTCGCCGATGACAATGAGCGCCTTGCACACCTTGCGTTCCCCGCTTGCCCGGAGAACACAGTTGAGGCTGTGGCAACTATGGCATTCATCGACGCCATCTCATCTGTTGAGGTGCAGGATGCCGTTCGCCTAGCATGCCCCAAGTCACTGCGGGCAGCACACACTTTTGCATTAGAAGTAGAAGCTGCTCGGCAGGCGTCTCGATCTACGTTTCTACGACCCACCACGCAGCCCCGAACTCCGGCAATAAGGACGCAAGTGCCTCCAGCTCCCGTTTGCTGGAATCGCCATCGGCAGGGTCACACGCGGGCGCAGTGCGCTAACTATGGGCCTGGCAGCCGGCCCCCCACAACTCCGCGAAGAATCACGTCAACTCGTGTACTGGCACCGCCTCTTACTTCTATCTACCTCCAAGGCGACGTCGACGGGGTGCCCGTGTGCGCACTTGTTGATACCGGAGCTACAACCTCTGTAATTAGGCCGAACGTTTTGACGAAGGTGAACCGAGTTGTTCCAGAGAACTCCGAAAGCTGCACTTTGCAAACTGCAACAGGGGATATGGTGACTGTCCTCGGTTCCACAGTTGTGCCTTTCACCGTGGGAAGCCTTCACGCTACTCTGCCCGTTGTCGTCGCGGCTGTCGAGGAAGAGTGCATCCTTGGCGTCGATTTCCTCAAAGCACACAAGTGCGTGCTAGATTTCGACGCTGGATTACTGCATCTGGACACCGACTCATTTCCCTTAGGTGCAGCCACGGTGACGGTTCTCTGCGACAGTGGGCTGCCAATAATTGGCACGTCCCCGTATCCGTATCTGCACGCTTACTCTATCAAATTAGCCGCTCACTTATTACCACTCTACGAAGGCGCGTCTGCTGACCTGGATAAACCGGACGCTGAGAGGTTTTCCCAGCTACTTAAAAGGTTCACAGACCTTTTCAGCACGGGAGACGCAGATACGGGGCTGACATCGGCAGCAACACATCGAATCGTGACAGGACAAGCTTCCCCAGTTCGACAATCCCCTCGACGTATTCCCCTTGCACAGAGGTCACACGTCGATGACATGGTGAAGACAATGCTACAACAGGGCGTGATTGAACCAGCATGTTCCCCCTGGTAATCACCAGTTACACTAGTCGCAAAAAGGACGGTTCAACCCGATTTTGCGTAGACTATAGGCGACTTAACGACGTCACTAAGAAAGACTCTTTTCCTCTTCCTCGAACTGACGACATCTTGGACGCCCTCGCCGGGTGCACGTGGTTCTCCACACTCGACCTCAAAAGCGGATATTGGCAAGTCCCAGTGCACCCAGAAGATCGCGAGAAGACCGCTTTCACCACAGGTAACGGCTCCTATCAGTTCAGAGTGATGCCATTTGGACTCTGCAACGCTCCGGCTACATTTCAGAGACTAATGGCATCCGTATTGACCGACCTCGTAGGCACCATCTGTCTTGTATGCCTTGACGACATCATCGTCTTTAGCAAGACATTCTCAGACCATCTGGCGAATCTCAACTTGGTTTTCTCACGGCTGCAAAACGCGAACCTGAAGCTCACACCGAGAAAATGTTCGTTGTTTACAAGACAAGTAGAATATCTTGGCCACATCATTTCGGCAGATGGGGTTCCTACAGATCCTCGGAAGCTCTCTGCTCTAGCTGAATGGCCAGCCCCAAGATCAACCACAGACGTGCAAAGCTTCATTGGGTTGGCATCGTACTATCGAAGATTTATCCCCAGTTTCGCTCACATTGCCAAGCCTCTGTATGCCCTGACTGAGAAAAAGGCGAGGTTCGTTTGGTCTTCCGAATGTCAGCTTGCGTTTGAGACACTCAAAACTGCACTCACGTCTCCGCCAACACTTGCGTATCCAAAAGACACCGCACGCTTCATACTCGACACCGATGCCAGCGCTTCAGCTGTTGGTGCTGTGTTATCGCAAGAACAGGACGGACAAGAACGCGTCATTGCCTATTACAGCAAGGTCCTTTACGAAGCCCGAACGCAATTACTGTACCACCCGGCGTGAATTGCTGGCCATCATAAAAGCCATCGCCCATTTCCACCATTATCTACTGGGTCGGAAGTTTATTATTCGTACTGACCACGCGTCATTGACATGGATGCTGAGTTTCAAGCCCCTGATGGTCAGGTCGCCCGCTGGCTGGAACGCCTGCATCAATACGACTTCGACATCCAGCATCGTGCCGGCTCACTTCACACCAATGCCGATGGTCTCTCCCGTCGTCCATGCAGTTCAAAGTGCAAGCAGTGCTTGAGAATTGCAAAACACAGCTTCGACTCGCTCAAAGTACTGAACAACCTCCCCTGCGACATTCAACAGTGGACGTCGGAAAGCCTTTCTGATGCTCAACTTGACGATTCGGACATCGGCCCATACGTCAGATGGAAAAGACAGAATAGCAAGCCCCCTATTAATGAAGTGTCCAGGTTGTCTCCGGCCCTCAAGAGTTACTTCTGCGGGACAGTGTTCTCTACCGACGCTGGGAGTCCGCTGCAGGTAACTCTGTTATCTGGCAACTGGTGCTGCCACGAAGGTTTCGCTCCCAAGTATTTCATCAGCTGCACACTAGCCCTGAAGGAGGGCACTTCGGCGTGAACCGCACGGTCAAAAAGATTCGGCAACGCTTCTACTGGCTGCAGTGCCATAGTGACGTGAAGCAATGGTGCCGTCAATGTGACATGTGTGCCTCGCGTAAAGGGCCTCACGTAAAACAACGAGACCCACTTCAAGAACATCTGACGGGGGCACCTTTTGAACGCGTTCGCATTGATGTACTGGGGCCGTTCCCTCGATCAAAGTTAGGCAACAGGTTCCTTCTAGTCATTGTTGACTATTTCACCAAGTGGCAGGAGGTCATTCCTATCCCAAACCAAACCGCCTCCGAGATCGCCGACGCTCTGGTGAAGAACTGGATTATCCGGTATGGAATCCCCCTGAGCATCCACTCGGACCAAGGGAGGAACTTCGAATCTCGAGTGTTCAAAGAAGTTTGCGAAATTTTCAACATCACAAAGACAAGAACGACGCCTCTCTACCCGCAGTCAAACGGCTTGGTGGAGAGGATGAATCGCACCATTCTACAACATCTACCTATGTTCCTGAATGATCGTCAAGATGACTGGGATAGCATTGTACCTTCATTTTTGTACGCATACCGCACGGCCGCTCATGAGGTTACTGGTTACACGCCTGCCACAATGCTCTTCGGTCATGACCTTCGCATGCCCTGTGAGGTAGCCATCCCACGAGCACCAGAACCGGCCACAGACCCTGTGTCTTACGTAAGTGAATTGAGAACAAACCTCGAACGGATGCACGCATTTGCTCGGCAGCGGTTAGCAAGCGGTCTGACTCGCGTGAAGACACAGTACGACGCGCATGTCACAACACGGCCGTTCTCGCCAGGTGACAAAGTGTGGCTCTACAACCCGATTCGATAAAAAAGGCTGTCTCCGAAACTACAACGCCCCTGGCAAGGACCTTTCACCAAACGTCTCAGCGATGTGGTCTATCGTATACGTCGCAACAATCGATCGAGGGCCTTTGTGGTCCACCGCGACCGGCTATGTTTGTACGAAGGACTTCATTAAGCCTCACTGAAGCTTCAAAGGACAGGAGGGGGATAGTGTAGCGGAGACGAAGAAGACGAGCTAGCAACGTGACAGAAAGAGCGCGGAGTTTGGGGCAAGGATATAGAAGATGACGGACGTTCTGTCCTGTAATTAAAGAGTTTGCAAGCAGACATCTCCTTCAATATATATATATATATATATATATATATATATATATATATATATTTGCTATTTGCAGTCACACGCAACACTTTAAAACGGTTATTTATCAACTCAACAATCAGTTTGCAATCTTATCAGAAACTTGGCGCCGGCGAGGACACTGTCCTGTTGTTGACTAACGACGCACATGGGGCTTTTTCAGGTGACCCAATTACAGTTTGGTGTGGCCGCGGCTGTGGCCATCTTCCAGCGTTATTTGAAAGAACTCTTGAACGGTCTTCAAGGAGCGCAGTGCTTTTTGGATGACATTCTCATCGGCGGACAAACGGAAACTGAACACGACGACCGGCTGTAGAGGGTGCTGCAGCGCATCTAGGACGACGGGCTGCGACTGAATACTGACAAGTTCGCTTTCCGAGTCAAGGAAGTATAGTACCTGGGGTGCCGTATTAACAAGAATGGCATCAGTCCTTCGGCCGAAAACGTGAAGGACATCAAGAAAGCTCCACATCTGACGAGCAGGAAAGAGCTACAGTCGTTATGAGAGCTCTGAACTTTTATGGTCGTTTCCTGAAGGGGGCCGCCCGTGTGTACCATGATAACTCTTTCTCCCTTTCCAGGGGGATTCTTCAGTCCAACCCTGAGGCCCTTGTCATACGCATCTTTTGGTGTCTTTACGGCAGTGTCCTTCCACACCTCTCGACCTTGCGTGGCCAGCGTTCACCCAGGTCTCGCCTCTATAGTAGATGGTGCTGTCATCCAGGAGATCCTTCCTTATTGTCCGGAGGTACGCGGCGCGCCAGATCACCAGGTTCGTGCGCTCCATCAACAGCGAGTTCCTTATGCACTTGATGAAAATGAATCCAAGATCAACAGTGCTTTCCACAGCGTCGTACGGCTGATCTTGGGGAACTTGTTGGTGTTCAGAGCAACCTCTAAGTCCTGCAAATATAAATTGAAATAAATATTGTTTACTAAAATTAACAGTTGGGCTAGTTGGTATACATTAATGATGAAAATCAGCGCGAAAAAACAAGGACACAGAGGAAAGAACACGCTGCACCATGTCATGTGTGTTCTCTCTGTGTCCTTGTATTTTCGCATTGTTTTCATATTCGTTTTACAATATTGCTGAACATACGATTGCTTTTGCTATATTCCACTCATTTTAATTCATTTTAATGACAATTATATTCCTGCAAGGTTTCTGCAAAAGACTAAAACAAAATTAATTGCCACAATATTTGTTCAGTATCGTTATATAGCGCTGCGGGGTGTCCCAATCGAGAGTAAAATGTTTGTTCCAATGACAACGCTTACCACAGCTCATCTCGATCGATTAAGTCAAATGTGCCGTCAAATAATTGCAACTTTAAAATCATGTCTGCTTCGTATATCATTCCAAAAATTTGAAGTGCCCAGTAGTTATCCCCAATATCGCTCATGTGATTTAGGTGATTTAGCATTTATTAGTAGCTTTGGCTGGCAAATCACAGTTAGATGGATGCAACAACGCGTTTGTTTCGTTGTCGCGAGGCATATTTGTAAAAAGCTCCCTTGCCTTTCACAACGTCGGGCATTCGTTGCGGCGAAAGAAGTCGTACACGGTGAGCCGCAATGTTCCGCGGTTGAAAGAGTCCAACACACTGGGTGTAGGCGGCGGACTTCTTTCCTTTAGGGGCGAAGCTCCTTAGGGGCTAGCCATGTCCGTATGTCCGTCCGCCGTCCGCCGTCCGCCGTAGGCCGGCGTCGGGTGCTCGTGCTTCTGCTCGTGAGATCACGTGCTCACGAGCACGTGAGCACATGCTCACGTGCTCGTGTAGGGCAAAAAAAAATTGGAAAAAAAAAAAGATGAAAAAAAATTATGAAAAAAGAAAAAGAAGAAAAAAAGAGTAGGGGGTTCTGAGATGCCATCCCATCTGTCTGCTTAAAAAAAAAAAAAAAAGAAAAAAGAAAACCACACGTTCTCCTACTGCCATGAATGAAAAGGACCGAAAAGCTCGGCATGCAGCGCCTCAGTGTCTACGTAGACAGCAAGCTGCTCCGGAGACCAGGGCGCGAGAAGCTGCTGCACTGCGTCAAAAACGCCAAGCGGACCCGGAGTTGAGAGCTCGGGAAGCGGCGGCAAAGCTAAGGATACAAGCACTTCGTACTGCCCAAGTTTTCTTTATGCGCTACTTCGAGATGCGTAGAAAGAGCTTCTTCGGGTCTTCACAGAGCCCCCCGCATTCCGCCGCGGTCCAACGTGAGGTAAAGCGGAGTTATTTTTATAGAAAATATCTCTTTGGGAGCCGACGTCATGCGTCAAAGCCCTATAACGAAGACAAGCTTGAAAGCTTGCTCAATTGGAGTGAAGGTTTGTTTTCGCTCTTTTTTTAAGTTGGAGGTCATATGCTACTCAATAATTTGTCATCAGAGGTTAGTTCAAGTTGCTGCAAGTGGTTAAGAGGAGTTTAAAACAAATAAAAGATGGAATGTTTTGTTTTTATTATCGACGTGCAATTTTGCTACTTTTGGAGAAATTACTTACGTTTTTGCAATATTAACAGAACTACAATTACGGCCAGGCAGATCGTTTTTTATATATTCGTAAGGTACGTCTCAAGACGCACATTTTGACATATTTGTCGACGTTTTGCATAAATTTGTTTGTTGGTAAAAAATTGTGAATGTGTCGTTAAAACAAGTTTTTTTGTGTCTCGTAATTTTTTTGACATACAATCATACTTTTGTGTTTTTTTTTTAATATTTCGTGTTCATGTTTTAAATTGCATATAAAATAAAATTTAAAAAAAAATTAACTACGTGCCTGCTTTAGTGTGACATTGGCGGCTGGGCAAATTACCACAGTGAAACCTCTACAATACTCATGCCTCAAGCTTCTCAATTCTACATCTCTGGGAAAACATTAGCTGCGGCGTTCATATTTGACGAAATGTTACACACAAGAACATGACTTCCAAACGTATTTCTAGCACAAACATCAAAAATATGACCCGCACAGTCATTGTACGAGCCGAACTTGTTACCTTGTAATTGATGTCGTTTACACCCATAAAAATTATAAAAAACCAAGAAAAGTCGCAAAATTGCCGCCAGGGCACGATAGCATATTCCAAACCCACACTGGTTAGTGCGCACGCACAATATCTCCAAATCCTTGGCAGAAAGTTTGTAGTCCCTATTAAAATCATTCTTGGCTGGCACTCAAGAATGAAGGACGTGTGCGGCAGTTGTTCCGCTCCGATATCTCGGCAGCGATTCATTGTGTGCTCGGGTGCGTGCAATCGCAGCTTTCACTGCGAGTGTGTCAATGTTCGTGAAGCTGATTACGACCTTCTGGAGAAAAAGGGTGTTAGCGCATTTAAATACGATGCGTGCACGAAGCGCCGATCCTCGGAAATACTACTGGAGAGTCTGGAAACGCCATCTTCGGTCCAGGTTAGTGACGAGCTGTCGGTACATGTGACGACGGAGGACTCCAGTCTTCACAAGTTGGTGCAGACACTCTGCAACAAAATCGACGGTTTGTCCCAAGAAGTGCGCGCGCTGCGAAATGACAACGAATCTTTGCGAGTGCACCTCGCGAGGAACAGCGACCTTTTCCGCAAATGTCTGAACGCCGACGTCCAGGGTTCTGCACATCAGGTTGCTTCAGCACCTACCTGCTTCGAGATGCTTCAGCCCGCTCCGACTCTCCTACATGCGGCCACAAGTTGGCCAACTGTTTCCGAAGTTTCTGAGCACCCCTCGAAAAGAGGGTATCGCCAGGGTCTACCACCCACCCGAGTAGCAAGACCATTCCAAAACGGTGACCTGCGTCAACGTCAGCCTATGCGGCGTGGGTCGGCTGGTGCCGACGCAACCGGACTCCTGACAGCGAGCTCGGATCATCGAGAGGCAGCTGGCGCAGAGCGCCAGCTGCCTTTTGATGATCCGAGCGCACGACACTAGAGCGCACGACACAAAAGCGCCGACAGTAGAGCGCCGCGACGTTAGAGCGCGCGCCACTAGAGCGCCGCGACGTTAGAACGCACGACACTAGAGCGCCGCGACGTTACTGCGCGCGACTCGAGAGCGCGGCGACGTTAGCGCGCGCGACTCAAGAGCGCTGCGACGTTAGCGCGGGCGACTCTAGTGCGCAGCGACATTAGGGAGTTTTCGTATATCGTTTTCACCGTCCCGCAAGGCCATCCGCAACCCGCTACGATAGCGGGAACTCCACAGTCAAGGCTATCGGCGCGCAGGCGCAGTAGCAACTTCTTCGTTGCGGAACGCTTTGCGGAGGGGGCAACGCGGTCTACGAAAACTCCCTATTAGGGAGTTTTAGCAGACCGTGTTTCCACCTCCGCCACGAAGAAACCTCCACTGCGCCTGCATGCCGATGGCTTTCGCTGTAGAGTTCCGGGTAGCGGAGGGACTTAGCGGAGGGGAGCGCCCGTCACGAGAGCGCACAGCCAGTCCAGCGCGAGTGGCCCGACCGGACCGACCACTTGTTAATAGACCCTTTCCGGAATTCAGACTGGCAACCTTGAAAACTATCATTATCTTAAAAATGGCATATGTGCTATACTAATGGCGGCCTTCTGTTTAGTGATGAAAGAAGAAGTTGAAGATGCTCCTATGCAGGTGAGCTGCGTAAGCTTTCATTTCTAACTCGGGCCCAGTCAATATGTTAGTAGCAGACACTCGGCTTCAAAGCCCCTTGATGTATAGAATTTTATCAAGGCGTCTTTGTGGACTGGCACTTCGTTCTGACTGGGTGCATCTTTTTCGCCATCGACACTAAAAGAGATTTAAAAAGAACTGTACAGTGAAGCGCACATTCTCATTTACCTTTGACTTGCGAAAGTGACGGTGCCCCATACAGTACTGCAGACCACAGGTTCATCGCCGCCATTAGTACGGTAAAAGTTAAACTGCCATTTTAGTCACCAGATGGCACTGAATTTCGGAAAGGGTCTATTGGAAGGGATTTATGCCGCGGAATTCAGCAATGACACTGCAAAATGAGTCGACGAAATTTTTGCGTGTGACAAACCAAGAAGTGTTACAAAAAGCTGAGAGCAGAAAAAAAAGCATATCTGTAGCGTGCATTTTCGCAGAAAAAACAATGCAGCTGACCTAGCTTCATTAGTTCTTTGGGTTTGTATATCACAGACTTGCAGGGGAGGTTTTCCTGTATCCGTCAAAAGACTGGAAAAATCTGCATCCGATAAAATTGCGCTGAGCTTTCCTTCGACGAGTGTTTTACTAATACATTTTTAGAGTGTGAGCTTTCTTCTTTACGGACATGGACGTCAGAATACCATTTAAACTTATGCAAGGGACGTCTAAATAGCCACCAAATAGATCGGAGCCCAAATGTCTGTCAAGAATAGACCAAATATAGCAAAAAGTAAACTATTTATAGTATATCCGAGAGGCGCACCGCAGCACTGTGAAGAAATCTTAGACTCGCTGCTCCCCTCAACTGCAAACTTTGCCGGTACCTATATGCCCCAGCCCATTCCCCTGTCCCCTTTTCTCTCCGATCTCAGTAAACAATTGGTTAGAAATTTCTGAGTCATACCCGTTATATTTTTTATTTTTTTATTAAAGGCATATTTAATCAATCAAAAATCACCAATGCTTCAATCCGATGAGTAGCACAATTTTGTTTTGTCTGTGGAGCCGCGGGTACATCACACATTTTGCGGTGTTCGCTCAACTGGGGTGCGCTCTCGCGTCGCGCGCTCAACTGGTTGTGCGCTCTCGTGTCGCGCGCTCAACTGGTCATGCGCTCTCGTGACGTGCGCTCTAATGTCGAGCGCACTACTGTCGCAGCGCCCTCGTGTAGCGCACTCTAACGTCGGCGCTCTAGTGTCGCGCGCTCTAAAGGCGCTCTCCCCTCCACGAGGGCGGCTAGTGCAGTCGTCGACGAGGACGGCTTCCAGCAAGTCCCACCACATCGACGTGTGAAAATCGCCGTGGGCTCCGACAAAACCAGTAAGTTGCGTGCCGTGGCGAAGCATCCAAGAGAGAAGGCTCTCTTCATTTCACGATTACATCCTGAGACAACATGCGACGAACTTTCGGAAACGGTGTCCTGTGCGCTAGGCAGTCAGCGCTTTTTGCACGAAGCTGTCTTCTAGGTTTAACACCTACGCTTCTTTCCACGTCTCGGTAAACGAAGACTTTGATAAGCTAGTGTGTCCTGATTTGTGGCCGGACGGCTGCCTTTTTCGGCCGTTTTTGGGACGACTCAGGCTCAATGACAACGGAAGTGCTGGGAACACCGCAATTAGCCATAGCCCTGACCAGAGTCGCCCTTTAGACTGATGAATATTAATGCGAGAAGCGTCGTCAACAAACCGGAAGAGCTTGAAAGTGTACTCCTGACTTACGACCCCGATATAATAATAATTACTGAAACTTGGTTAAACAAAGAAATACCGAATAGTGAAGTTTTCATAGATGGGTTTCATGTGTTTCGGCGGGATCGTGGCTCTAGGGGGGAGGGGTCGCACTCCTCGTTAACGAAAATTTTGAGTGTTCAGTTATCAAACAGAACTCTGATTGTGAAATGGTCTGGGTGTCCGTCCGTTGGGGTTGTCACTCAATGCTTATAGGGGCACTGTACAGGTGCCCGCAAGCTGGTATAGAAGTGCTCACAAAATTATCTGAATTTTTGTCAATCAACCTAATTAATTTTTCACATGTTATACTGGCTGGAGATTTCAACTTGCCAGATATTGACTGGGACAATATGATTCCTATAGGAAGCTGTGCACACTCAAACCTACTTGTAGATATTGCTTTTAGCAATAACCTAAGCCAGGTAGTGAGATGCCCCACGCGCGTGTCTAGTGTGCGTGATTTATTGCTAGACATTGTGTTCTTATCAGAGGCCATTGCCAGAAATATTAATATATCAAATGTAGAGGGAATATCTGACCATGTAATAGTTGTTTGTCATTTATCTTTCCGGCAAAATAGGAACAGTACTAAAGAGCTGAAACGGTTCCGGGATTTCACTAAGGCGGATGATGTTGGCATCCTCGATATGTTGGAAGAGGCATTTGAAGAATTTTCTGAGATAAGCAATCAGAATGGTGTATGTGTTGATAAGTTATGGCTTTTTTTTTTAAGAATGTTGTCTTATCGCGTATTGACCGATTTGTTCCGGAGCGTTCAAGAAATAAGAAGCAGAGTCCTTGGATTACACGAGATATTTTACACCTGAAACGTAAAATACACCGTATTGAAAGGTACCAACCAATTTTAAAAAGTACGCTTCCTTCCCTTCGCCCACAACTACGGGTACTCGTGCACACATCTAGGTGTTATATTTACAACGTCAAAATGGCAAACTTCCTCAGGGAAAACCCCAGAAAAGTTTACGCACATTTGACTAAAACAAATTTAGCTATCAAGGAACTCGGCCACAACGGGAACACGCTCACCGATGAACCGAGTATAGCAAGCGAGATGAATCGTGTTTTTTTTCTACTGTTTATATAATTCCACAATGCCACCATTTACTCATGACCATCGTAAAATTGGCGACTTAGTAGTGTCAGTAAGTGGTATTTTTGATAGCCTTCTCCGACTGGACGTTAAAAGGTCATGCGGCCCGGACCGGATTCCTAACGCATTCCTTCACAGGTATGCGGAATGGAGTGCGAAGTATCTTTATGAAATATACTTTTGCAGCTTAAAAACTGGCGAAGTTCCAAAAGACTGGAAAGTAGCGAAAGTTGTGCCAATTCATAAAAGTGGAGATGAAAAGTGCGTTTCGAATTACAGACCTGTCTCGCTGCTGAGCACATGTAGCAAAGTTCTTGAACATTTTCTCTTTAAACACATTGTAACTTTTTTAGAATCCGCAGAATGTTTGGTAAAAGACCAACATGGGTTCGGACGTGGTTACTCTACCGTTACTCAGCTTCTCCACACATTCCATGAATTTGCTGCTACAGTGGATAACGATGGCCAAGTGGATGCTATCTTCTTAGATTTCGCGAAAGCTTTCGACAGGGTGTCGCATCGGAAACTACTGTTCAAACTTAAGCAGATACTCGACAACGATTACCTTTTACGTTGGGTTGACTCCTATCTTACGAACCGTCGACAGTACGTGAATGTTGGGAAAGCGGAGTCCCTGGATTTGCCAGTCATGTCAGGAGTACCCCAGGGCTAGGTGCTCGCTCCTTTGTTTTTTTTTTGTGTTTATAAATCATCTGCGTGTAGATAAGCCCGGGATTCAGTGCCGTCTTTTCGCCGACGACTGTGTTTTATTTGCCAAAGTGTCATGCACTTTCGATCAATTATATTTGGACAGTAGCCTACAATCTGTATTTTCCTGATGTCAAGCATGGCAGATGAATTTGAACGTAAACAAATGCGTGCAATTGACAGTAACACTAAAGAAGTCTCCAATTTTGTTTTGCTATTCTATCAACTCAGTACCTTTAGAAAATGTCACTTCTTATAAATATTTGGGCATTACCATCACATCTACTTTAAGTTGGTCTGTTCACTTAGAGAACATTATAGCAAAAGCGTCTCGTAAACTGTAAAGTCTTCGAAGGACTATGCGACATTGTACTCCGAAAACCAAGCTTGTTGCGTACACTACTTTGATTCGTCCATTATTGGAATACGCGGACATTTTATGGGACCCGTATTCACAGTCATTGATCGACAAACTTGAGGGAGTACAAAAAAGGCACTGCGATTTATATATAATGCATACGGCATGCATACGTCTGTGTCATTCCTTTATGCGTTATCCGGGTTAACCCAGTTATCGACCCGCAGAAAAGTGAAGCGTCTGAATTTTTTGTATAAATTAATACACGATAAGATTGCAATAAAGTTTGAAGACTATCTCCTGTACAATCTCAGTCGAGTCACACGGCAGAAGCATGAAAATCTTCTTCGAGAGTTTCAATGTAGAAAAGACATTTTTAACTACTCTTTCTTTCCGAGAACTGTCCGAGACTGGAATAGCCTGCCTCACAACATTACAGACAGTGCCACCTTCGACTCGTTTGTCAGCGCCTTAGATGGAGTTTTAAATTCATTTGACTAATCATTTGCTAGTGTTACCTCTGTTTATTGGGAAGCGTTTGTACTATATGTCTTTTATTTTTTTCTCAACTATGTTTTTTTTGAAACCATGTATAACTAGAGCTATGCTGTTGTATCTGTCACATATGTACTCACATGCCTTGGCCCACAAAAGTAGGCCGACATTATCATTCAAATAAAATAAAATAAATAAATAAAAATTTAAAACTTTTTTTTACAGTTAGAATTGCAAATGTTTTCTACGCAGAAAGGTATGATTAGAACAGTAGTTGTTATAAGCGTGTAGAAAAAAGAAACATGTTTAAAATAGCAAGTTCTTGTCAGCATGACGACATCGAACAACAAAAACATGGAATCAATAGGAGCTCAAAAACACACTAAAAATGATTCCTTATCTCAGTTTCCTGCAGCAGAAAAAGACAGCAAATGCATTTAAAAAAGAAAAGGATGCCATCGAATAACGAAGCTCAAAATACAATTAGATCTTAATTATTAGAAGTAACTGAGGCACGATGAGCAATGTAAACGTCACGCCCATTGTCCCCGTGCTCATAAATTTTGTTGTTGTTTTTTTCACCGCATTCCGAGCTTTTTTATTCGCTGGGATTCTTCTCTTGCTCGTGGTGATTGGATGCCTCAGCCTTCTGCAGAGAGCTAAACTCATAACCTTTTTTAGAGTGCACATGCAGTATTTCTGGTTGATTGTTCATTCACATGAAAGCATTTTCTCTTTGATACTTTCGGCGAGGCTTTCACTTCTACAGCTACAACCACGCTTTCATTTCTTAGCTGAAGAGAGCGCCTGCGGTAATGCAATCCTAAAAACGTGACTCCGTGGCGTGAGAGAGGCAGGCTTTAGTTTGTGCCGCTAATTTTAAATAGTAGAGTAAAAACATTGAAAAATGCAGACGTCCTGGTGTAGGCAAAAATGCTACACTGAGAGTAAGCTACTTACTTTTTTGCTTCTGTTTAAGACCTCGGAGACGGCAGGCGTGATACAGGCAGTTTTCTTGCACCCAAACGTCCCGTGCTATGACATCCCATACTTTTATCGCCCAAATGAACTGTCCCGGGGCTGGCGTCAGCAAAGCGCACTGAAGCGACCACCGCAAACGCTAATCCGCCTTTCGCCCTTCTGCGGAGCAGTACTTTGGTGGTTGACGAAAATGTTTTCCGGCATACGTTAGCGGCTTGGGGATTTCCAGCATCAAACTACTAGCAAAAAAGGGCTTCCTCGATATGTTTCGAACAGTCGAGCTTGACCTAATCCAAATATATATTGTGTTCGCGAAAACAAAAATCGCTCACACTTGCCGAAACGATTTTATTACGAGTTACAACGCTATTAGAGTCTGGTCATTTGTTATTAAGGCTATGAACCCACGTTTAGAGAGGGAATTTGACCTGCATTTTTGATAAGTTGTTCACCGCAGTTGTGCATGCCTGAATGACTAATCACGGGAGAATGTGACATCAAGGCTCATAACTAAATTCTTCCAAAATCATTCGTCGCCCGTCAAAGGTCTGAAAACACTGCTGGTTGCATCCACTTACTACTCGAAAATAAAGCGCCCCCCTAAGACAATATCTAAGCGCCAACACAAATTATTAGGTAAATGTTTCACACTTCGAAAAATAGATAAAACTCACGACGGCGTTGATTTTTTTTAAGACGAAACAAATAATATTATGGCGGAGATATATACATGTCTAATAAGTTAAATTACACTTATATAATTATAATTATTAAACTATTCCGAATTAAACAAAACAAACTTTTTCTGTAATACGGCTAAATATACTGCCCTTTGTTTTTTAGGAGTCGGGGACAACAGTGGAAATAGTTACAGAAACTTTCTTGAGTCTGACAGGTTATTTTTCAGTTCGTTTAAGTACCCCAAATATTTTTTTTTTTTTTTTTTCAGAACGAAAGATTGCAACATTGTCAATACGCCTGCTGCTACAACGGACATAAACTTTATGAGGTCCCAATACTCGATGGTGGTCCATGCGGCGGGACTAAGGTATGCTATTCAATATCGCCTGTTTACGGTGTCATATGAGTCATGCTATAGGCGATACTTCTACCTATACCTACATATACAGCTGCTCATGTTTGGGAGACCATGGCACGTTGTAAAAGGGCCATCAATCCATCAAAAACAAAATAGTTACTCTTATGCAGAAACTAAAGTGAAAATGTATGGGCAATAAGGTTACGATAAAAAAAAAACCTATATATTTGTTTGTAAAGTTAAATATAAAAGGGCTGTGTTCCTTCAGCAATATATTTATTTAAACATATGATGTGCTTACCTACCCAAATATTAAACAGCCCATTGAATAATTGAAATAAATATTAATGTCTGCGCATAAAACTACCTTTCTGAACCAAAGAAGAAATCAAAATCCGTCTGCTAAGCTCAGAAACACTCTTTTATTTGCATTAAAAACAGACCAGATAGCTGTCTTTTAGATCAGTAGCGTGCGATTGGTGCCGGCCTGTGTGAATAGACTCCAAATATTTTTGCCTACTTTGAAGTCTACAAGTATGTGTATTTTAAGTGACTAATTTTAATGTTTGTTTAAGATAAAAACATTTTACGCAAGGCGTTAAGAGAACTAAACTGATCTGTTTTTCTTATTGAAGGTCAGAGAACATGCAACAGACGCCGGTATTTGAATTTATTGAATATGGTTAAAATGTGTTAATTCAAATAAGAACAAAATATATTTTTTTACTTACACTTTTGCCATGATAAAGTGTCAGTTACAAAGCACATTTTTATAGTTTGTTTTATTACGCCGCTTTAAGCCTGAACATTAATTTCACATTTTAGTCCATCGTGCGCTAAGACAACGTTACTGATGCCGCCATTCTTTTAGTGTTTTCGCACAAACGAGACTAACGCAAACGCTCTTATCATGGCAATTTATAATATTCGTTCAGAAACATGGCAGCGTTCTCTTGCAGGGCGGACATAAGTTTAAAAAATTGGGTTGAGTGTATGTTTACACAGCCTAGAACTTGGTCTGCCTCCAAGGGGCGACGAGTCTCCCAGCTGTAGATGAGCAATTTAGCCAGTGCAGTACAACCGCCAGCCTGGGGTCTTTAACGTGCATCACGCAGTATTGATAGACGACCGTACGCCGGTACGATGCTCATCCAGATCGAAACGGGCAGGGGCGGGGATTGAGCCCAGTATCCTGGGTTTTGCAGCGCGAGCTTTCGCTCCACGTGCTCCCAGCTGGTGTGCGCTAGCGCACCCGGCCACCGATCCCCCCGCGGACATAAGTTATTGAAAGAGTGCATTGTTTTTGTAATACTCTAGCAGTAACCTCAGGTAAAACGTAATTTAGAATTGTATAAATAGAATGAGCTACAAGCAGATCAGCACTCATAATCTAAATTACCAAAATCAATCCTCATGTTATGATTAAATTAAAAATTATTTTTCGTGAAATACATCTTAAAATAGATGCTTGGGCGAGTCTAGCGCTTCTCCTACAATCGTGAAATACAATGCATTAAACCAAAGGTTAAGCCAAAGACAAGAGGCTACCCCAAAAACAATCAAGTACAAACTTTCATAAATAGGTAAGAGTGCTACTACTATTTAGAAATATTGTCGCGTACGCAGCTAGCCAAGTAGGCAGCGCTTGACTCCCACGCAGATGGCCAGGGTCTGAATCCTGCCACCACTTGTAGTTTTTATAATTTTGAATGTAAGTAGAAGATTCGAGAAGCTTGAAGAACCGTCTAGCGTGTTTATGTTTAGAATGTATAGTTCGCGAACGATTAAAGAAGAAAATTCCAGGCGCCCAGGTAAGACTCAACAGAGGCCGCGCCTGCGCTGTACGGACAGTCTGGCTCCAGCGCTCGACCCTGCTGTTGCGCCACCATCGACGCCTGCGACGCTAGCCTTCTGCTATTTTGCTTTGGGCACAAGTTCGTCCCATTAAACTTCTATTTTATTTCCGTCATTTGTCGCCTCATAAATTGTCATTCCTGACCCGATTATTCAGCGGAAAAAAATAATATTTTAGGAAGAGATGTTATAAAGAGAAGACGATGAACCATGGGGGCCGATCATGATTATGTGTAGAATAAATAATAGATGAATTCAACCAATAATAGTGGAAGCAGTCTACCAAACACAACCTTACTGATTTGTGATTGACTGCCTTATCACTTGCGCTCCTTGCGGTACTCTATATGTATAAGATACGTGCAAACCAGAATCTCAGGAATCTATTGTCGTTACCGTTTGCTAAACTTGGTAAATATGCCGAAGAATACGGATTGTCATTCGGATATCTACTGTAGGTCTTTGCTTTTGTTTTGCGAATTCTCGCCTTGGCATTATATGTATATTACAAGAAAAGGACTCTAAAGAATACGTTGAAAGAAACACAAAAAACGGCCGTTTTTTTGTTGTTGTTTTTTGTTTTTATGCAGACATTTTTGTTTTACTCTTTCCTTGATTTCAGACATGCAGAAATGGAGTATGTGCTTAATACAAATTCACTTCGTCAAGATATTATTTTTTGTGTTGAGAAAATACCGCACTTTTAATAAAAATCTCGACGCTCAAAATAAAAACAAAAAATTCACAAAAATGTTTCGAGTGTACACTTTAATTTTTTGTGTCATTGTATAATTGGGCGTGACAATTTTTAGAAAATCTGGGTACATAACATGTCCTAAAAGATACTCCTAAAAAAATTTAAAATAAAATCAAAGCAAGAAGTGTGTATATAGTATAAACATATGAAAATGAATTCATCGGTGCTTAGTCCCAAAACAATCACAACAAGGTACTTCCTATATTTTTTTAAGAGAGAGAGAGAGAGAGAGAGAGAGAATAAACTTTATTAAACGACTCAAGACCGAGCCCTTTTTAATCCTCATCGGAGGATGAGAATGCGCTGTCGTCGTCCTTCGTGGGGTCGGTGGGTTTGGCGTCCGACGATGGAGTTATTTTTTTCGATGTGGGCGACGAGGAGTGGCCACAGGTTCCTCCTAGATACTTTGGGGGAGCGTCCCAGGTCGCCCAGAAATAGGAGACTGAGGGAAGAAGGTATGGGGAGAGACGGGTGAGGGAGGTTGAGGCCCTGGCACATGACCTGAATGTGTGTTCATTTGAGGGATAGCCTCCGCAGTCATTGCAGGTGGGGCTGCCAGATCGGCGCTAGATGAGGTGGTATTCACTGAACCTGCAGGTTCGACTTTGCCAGAGAGCGCCACCGTCGATCCGCCATCTTCGATGTCGCGGTTTGACTGACTCGGGTAGAGCTTGGGTACGCGGTCGTCGGTTGGTAGTGTATGTTAATTTCATATCGTTGAACAGAAGAGAGAAAAAAGTTATCTCGGGTAGCGGGCCGTTTTAATTTTCTTGTTGCCGCCGAGTACCGTGGGTAAGGGCTGAACCGCATGGAAGCGACTTAGCGAGCAACGAGACTAGCGACGACGACCCGTTCAGTCGCGCAACGAGGCAAACCGCATAAAAGCGACGGAAGCAAGCGACCGGGGCGATGAGCTACGATTTTTAGAAATCCAAAATCCGAGCGACCGTGAGAACTCTCCGTCGCTCGTCGCTGACTCTCGTCGCTGTCACCTTCGCTCGTCTCGTCGCTCGCTAAATCGCTTACATGCGGTTCACCCTTCACTGTCGCTCGTCGCGTAACTTGGTTTTTAGATTTCTAGAAAACGTATCTCATCGCCTTGGTCGTTTGCTCCCGTCGCTTTCACGCGGTTTGTCTTGTCGCGCGAGTGACCGAGCGAGTGCTAAGCGGCTAGCCGTCGCTTGTCTCGTCGCTCGCCAAATCGCTTTTCAATCGTTTGGGCGATGGTGAACTACGTGGTTGTAGGGTGCTCTAGCCACACTCGGAAAAAGTCTATTGACGAAAACTTTGCGAACTGGGCTTTTTCCTCCCCCCAAAAGTGGTGAGTAACCAGAGTGAGAGGACGGCAGCCTTATAACTTCGAATAGGCACCGCGGAAACAGCTGACGGCGTCGGAGAAGCGGCCGTCGTGCTGACGACCTGCTGCGCTAGTTGCAGTGGTTGCAGGAGTGTGTACGCGCGGCGCAGAGCGGCTGTTCCGGTCGCTCCGGTCACAACGGACGCAGTCGCTGTGACCGCTAATGAAAAATACGCGGCAATTTTCATTACCTGCGCACTCGGTGAGCCGCACGGTATATTTTTGCACAGGAACGAACACCGAAGGCACGACGTACGACACGGAGGCGACAAAGCAACACGGTTACACGGCCGTAGTAAAAAAAAGATACGCAAAAAAAAACTAGCAAAACAAAACAAAGAGTAATCAAACCGTGCTACAAAAGCACCAAAGTAGAAAACTCACAGTTCTTGCACAAGAGCTACCGCCCTACCGGCGTGGGCCAGGTCTGGGCACGGCGCGCGACACGTAGCACTGTATGGAGCCGATGAAGCAACGCTGTCGCGGTGGACAAGTCCGATAGCGACAAAAACAAACTAAAACGCACACAAACAAAATATTCCTACGGCGCTACAAAAGCACCAAAGTATCAAAATAACCCCTAGTTTCGCCCAAAAAGACCCTTTAACATTGTAAAATGCTGCTAAGCCACGCTGAACGGTCCGGCCAGACGACACCTGACCCCTACATGGAATAGAAAGAGACCTCGAAGATGGCGGCAGTCGTGGCCGATGCCAGCGCGCCTAGCGAGCGACGTCAAGTAGGAAGATAGAGGATTTGTGCTTGCCTGATAATAGAGGCCCCATAGAGTAATATAGTAAACGTAAAGCGAGGACACAGAAGCCGATTCGCGGCCCAGATAGTGCATTTAACGCCCTCCGCTACGTGGCGCTTTTCTGTAATTCGGTTAATATTAATTAAAGCTCTCTCTTCGAGAGGTATTTATTTTTTAAATTGTTCTGCTTTAGAATTATTTAAAGTACTTAAGGCCACGGTCCCACTGAATGTGGCAGTTTAGGTACTTTTTGGCAGGTCATTACTCATCTCCTTTTAAATACTGTTTTGTGGGATTGATGTCATTCGAAAGGCAATGCAATCCTCTTTCATTTAATATTATGTATGTATTGGCTTATACTGTTCATGCGCATTTGTAGCGTTGCGAATATGATGGCGCGGACCCTCACATGCTCCGCTGGTTCATGTTTTGTGAACGATTCATTAAAGATAACACGGTTCCAATAAAGCAGTTTTGTTAAGATGATGTCGCAGCAGAATGTAACGGTATACTTTTTTGGTATTTGCACTACTTTGTTTTTTTCAGCTCTCCAAATATTGCCCTAAAATTGGCATTTTTCAGCAAAAATATGTTTTTAATGACAAGCGCTAGGGCAATGAAATTAGCTACAGATGTAGTGCTTATAATTGGTAATATGCAGAAAAAAATTTAATGTTGTGTAAAATGTTTTTGTGTAGATATTCTATATCAAACGTAGCACTTTTTTGTGCTTCGAGTCATGGTAGTTCAAATGCCGCTGAGTAAATAATTACACTATGGTACAATCTTTTATAACTTTTAGAACTACAATAGTTGCCCAAGAGGTGGACGGTGGCTTTGTTTTATTTTCAAAGTCATAACGCTCCGGGAGCCCTTCAAACTTACCTGTTTTTGACGCACATCTCTTTTGGACATCAAACAGATTTATTGGCATCTAATAACATTTATTTTATGGAATAGATATACATTGCGATGTATTAGATTTTCCCAATGGTCTCGCTTTGGTTTCTTGGTAGTTGTAGAGCTTAGCTAATTTTAAAAACAATTAAAAACTGTTTGGGTGTTTTGTTGCGCTACCTGGTGGATGGAAGACAAAACTGCTGATTTCTAAGTTCAAAAAATTTTCGAGGGCGGCGTTGGCGTCTGTATCATCATCAATCTCCGTGTCGTTTTACCTTCACATTTAGAAAATATATTTGAAGATTTACTATCGATAAATGAACGGTTTAAGTACTGGGTCAGGTTAATAAATCTGAGACAAATAATTACACAAGCGTAGCGTGATATAAAGTGTTCATTATTCGATATAATTGAAATCAATAAACGATAAAGACGAAGAGGGAAAGAATACACCCGAGTTCACTTCATGCCTCACTAAATGAGCTGCGCTTAAAGTATCGGCACTCCATTCCTCAAAATTGTTTTGGGCGCCGCCATTTTGGGTCTTGTGCAGAGCAAACGCAACTGCCGATCGTCATGATCCAAAAGTGCGACTTCCTCTGCACTAGATGCGGTGCTAGGAAGCTGATACAATATTGCTATGATCTGTCGCGGGTTGTTTAAACATTCGTAGAGGACGCGGCGTTTCCTGTGATTTTAGATAAAGCTTCAAATAACTGGCAACCATGATTTTAAGCCACAATATGGCCAAGTGTCGTTACTCTGAAGCGTAGCTAATTTACTGGCACTAGCGGGAACAATGAGGAAGAGGCAGGTGACAAAAGGTAGTGGCTTGTGGAATCCACGGGGCTCACGTCATGGCCCCTCCAGGTATTACAAGCTTCTTGAACAAGGGCATGAATAGTGTCATTAAAGGGGTACTGAAGCGAAATTTCAGCGCTCATTTTCTTGCTTGAATGTGTTGCATGTTGCACCCTAATCTCAAAAACACCAGTCTTCCGTTGAAAGGCACAAGAAAACTAATTTTAAAGCTAAATAAACGATCTTCCAATGTGCACCTGGTGGATGCATGCGGAGCCTATTTGGGAGGTAGTCTAGCAACGTTGTGGAATCTGCTACGTAGTCGTGACGTAGCAGATTCCTCTGGAGCAGCGCCGCTCTTTGGAAGTACGCTCAACTGTTTAAAGTCACCTCGGCCTGAACGTGTTTGCCCCTTTTCGAATGAATGCGAAAGCTTGATAATGTGGATGCTTGGGCAAATTGGTAATTCATGCTTGGATGGAACAGCGCGGATGAACAGTCACACTCACATGCACACAAGAAGCAAACAGACTCGCAGCGCTGACTTTCAACTCAGTTCTATATTTCTTCTTCCTCAAATCTTCTTCTTCACCTTTGCCGTTAATGAGAACAATTTAAATTGTTACACACCAGAGACCAAATAGCCAATACACATTAAAATAACTAATAATTAAATAAATCATGCAAAGACAACTAAAGAAAATAATACTAAAAAATTAAAAATTAAAAATTAAATGTAAAAAATAATAAAGCGAAAAATTTCTCATCACTCTTGGTGCTTTGATGATATCTCTAGATAAACCAATAGAACCCTTTCAAAAGTCAGAGTCACCTTGTGGCAGTCCCATGAGCTCCAATATTGCCGCTCTAATGGCGGGGATAGAAGATCATGCTCGGCTAAATCAAGCACCCTCCATTTCGTGAGTCGAAGGTGACGTAAGGGGACCAACACCTTTTCCCCTTTCTGCTCTATGCTTTCAAAGACGTTCGCATTTTCTGGTGCGGAGAAGCTGTGTAGTGCCGCCATTAAAGCGTCGGGTTTGGCTCTGCACAGGGTGGGTAGACTGACTTTCGGGAAGGGTCTATTCCTTCTTTGACAAAGCTACGGATGATACACTAACACATTGTTTGTCCAACCTGGCTTTGTCGAAGAAGCTTTGTCAAAGAAGGAATTGGTTTATCTAGAGATATCATCAAAGCACCAATAGTGATGAGAAATTTTTCGCTTTATTATTTTTCTAAATTTAATTTTTAATTTTTTTGTATTATTTTCTTTAGTTGTCTTTGCATGATTTATTTAATTATTAGTTATTTTTAATGTGTATTGGCTATTTGGTCTCTGGTGTGTAAAAATTTAAATTGTTCTCATTAACGGCAAAGGTGAAGAAGTTGAAGATTTGAGGAAGAAGAAATATAGAACTGAGTTGAAAGTCAGCGCTGCGAGTCTGTTTGCTTCTTGTGTGCATGTGAGTGTGACTGTTCATCCGGGCTGTTCCATCCAAAAATGCGAAAGCGCGAAAGTCAACCAGACGCCATGATGGACTCGTTGAGGCACGTCGCGGGGTTGCTCGTGTGACTTTGCTGTACACTTCAAAGCCGCTCACACGACAGGTGAAACGCCCGTCACCCCGCGGGCACTTCCAACGGCTCGGTTGTAACGCGCTGACGGTATTGACACCACTACAACGCTGACAACGCCACCAGCGGCAAAGCTCATAACCAAGCCTGTCTTGCCACGTCACGGATGCGGGGAGTCTTTTTTTGTTGTTTTTGTTTGCGCCGGATATCCCATGACGCATCGCGCCCTCCGCTCGCTTCTCTTCGAGCGCTCACTCGAGTGCACCGTTTGGAACGAAAAATATAGCCAATCGTTCAAAATACAAACGTGCGATTATGAATTACGGTTATTATCCGTCATGCTTGACCCATTTCCGAATGAAATTTGAATATTTCAATTTTTGCTTCCGTACCCCTTTAAATAAGCTATGCTTCAGAGTAGCGACACTTGGCCATATTGTGGCTTAATATCATGGTTGCCAGTTATTTGAAGCTGTATCTGAAATCACAAGAAACGCCTTTCCGTCCTCCACTTTAAACAGTTTGCGACAAAGCAAAGCAATATTACATGAGCTTCCTAACACCGAATCTAATGCTGAGGAAGTCGCAAGTTTGAATCATGACGATCGGCAGTTGCGCCTGCTTTGCAAAAGCACCAAAATGGCGGCGCACACAACACTGTCGGGGAAGAGAGTGCCGGTACTCTAAGCGCAGCTCATTTATTGGCCCTACTTCCCGCGAACCTCCTTTCCCCTGACTGAAACTGAAACTAAATATGAATAATACACCATTATTATAGCTTATATAGTTTTAACCACCCACACATAATGAGAGGAGGAAGCGGCCGGGTAGGAGAAACGCGGGTTTTATGTGCGACTGTTCTAATCAACGTTAGTTCTAACCGTCTCAAAAGAGAGAACGCGCGAGCTTGCGCTGGTTAAAAAAAAGACTGTCCAAAGAAAAGAGGCGGCACGCTGGGTTCTTTGGGATTGTGCGTCTAATTGCAAATTGTTGTGTGTATGTTTATACAGCCGGAAGTTAGTCTGCCTTAGTGGGCGTGTGTCTCAGGTGTAGATGAGCAATTTAGCCAGTGCGGTACAACCGCAAACCTGGGGTCTTTAACGTGCACCACGCAGTAGTGATACACGACCGCACGCCGGTATGATGCTCTTCCACATCGAAACGGGCAGGGGCGGGGTGGGTTCTGCAGCGCGAGCTTTCGCTCCACGTGCTCCGAGCTGGAGTGCGCTAGACATGCACTCGGCCACCAATCGCACCCCCCCCCCCCCCCCTTATAGGAAGTATTCACTGGCGGCCATAGCTGTGTGCTCGGCTGCGGAGCGCGTGCCGAACGCGAGCTTCCACAGTTCTTTCGCCACGTGCATTCCGCACCATCAAGATTGCCGGTCTTGGCAGCCTATCAATGCGAGCTCGTCCTGAGCATGCGCTCTAAACAGTGACCTCAAATATGGCGGCCAGTGAATACCTCCTATATAAGTATTTGAAGATCGACGATGGACGTCGATCGTCTCAAGGTAATGTAACGTAATAACATTATATAAATAATAAACATATTGAAGGATTGAAGGACTAAATTTTTCAATTCTTGGATTGTAATATGGCGGTAGCCTATTGTACTTACTGTTGATGAAGAGCAATATGAGGTGACGAGGTAATGATTAAATTATGAGGCTCTATAAGGACTACGATATTAGTGGGTGTCGAACCACAACGTACAGTGCCAGACTTGTTTCAAGTATCGTGTACCCAAAGACCTTTCTTCACCCGCAACAGAATATGGTAGAATCAATGAGGATGCTGCTTTACAACTGTACGTGGAACAGGAAAACTGCAATGTGCAAAAGTGCGGCTTATTCGTTAATATGAACGACGGATTTCTAGCAGCATTCTCTGACTGACTACTTGGAACAAATGGCCTCATTGACGTAAAGTGTCCCCGTTCCAAAAGATTCTTGAAGCCTACTGAAACCCCAAAGCAGTATGAGGCGAAAAATAAGAAAAAGGAGCCTGGCGTGAAAGGTCCAAATCACCACCATAGCCTCTACTACCAAATACAAGGGCAGTTACACAATACACAAAGAGAATTTTGTGATTTCGTTATATTTACACTCAAGGGCATTGATATCCAACGTATTCAGAGGGATGACACCTTCTTGTCAACCAACATAGAGCCTTTTCTACTCAAGTTTTACATGGAAGGTCCGTCTTCCGCTGAAATTCCTCACGTAGACGAGTTGTCCGACCGAATAATCTGCCATTACTCCCGATCTGGGGATCTCTCGATCTTCATTCATGGCCATAGTATCATATGAGATCGAGGGGTGTGGCTCTTCGTCCGCTGAACATTGCTTCGGCGGGTGTTTTTACCGTGTAAGATGAGACCGTCGCGTGGTGCTGGAACAAGACCCTGGCGATTCTTCACTTACTTCCGTAAGCTTCAAGAGGGCTTTTTTCGTTTCCCACACCATCTGTTCTGCTTGACCGTTAGTTGCAGGATGGTATGGTGCACTAATGTGATGCCTGATACCGGTCTTTTTGTTTTTTTTTTTTTTTTCTCAAAAACTTGTTTATTTCATTTGAAGCACGATTTGTCGCGTTATCAGAGAAAAGTATTTTCGGTAGGGCAAAAGTAGGGAAAAGAGAGCGTAGAACGTCAATGACGCGCTTGTACGTCGTGGCAGGCATCGTGTAAACTTCCAACCCCTTAGAGTACGCATCGATCATGACTCCGCAGATGCGGATATGTTTCGCCACCCACAGACTGAATAGTGGATCGTTTTCAGTTACAGTTCATGATGGCGCTGGACTCGAGGAAGCCTTCGACTCTTTCCACAAAGTTAGCCCAGGTGCCAGCACTTATGTCGAAAGTGGTAAGTGTTCGAAACGTCGACAACGTCGGTAGCCACGTGCTGTGCTTTACACTGGACGCTTACCATTCGCTGAGAAGAAACTTGCTTGTTCGTCTGCCACGAGTCGTCCGATATCAGGTCATCACCGCTACTCCATCTCCCGACAAAACTGGTCGTCATTGTCCGCATGTCCATAGTTAGCAATCACCTGAACTTATAAATTCCCGAACGCTCATAACTTGCCGTCGCTAAACGCCGTTCATTCATAGCGTCTTCATTGCAAATAAACGTCTTCCTATTTATTCTGATGGTTTTCATCATACTCCTCCTAAGCTGTACTTACAACATTATATCGGTACTTCCGAAAATATTGCAACGGCGTTTGTCTTCTGGGAACTATAATGTAACAACCTTTACAAGATCTTCCGGATCCCATGAAACACAATATTTCGTTATGTCACTTTTCGGTCGTCATTATAATGGTGAAGTAAGTACCGTAAATTGCGAAGCAGTTTACTTGATGTCCGCTTCCACTGGTGTCTTGGAAGATTGAGTCTACTGAGCGTGCATTCCTGCAGAAGTTTTCATTGAAAGAATATTGACACGTCAATCAACAATTGATTGGACCTCTTGGCGAATATGTGCTGCCACCTAGACACGCGAATCGGTTCGAGATTAGGTGACTGGAAAACAACGTCGCGCCCAAGGCCTACCCCACCCGTTCCACACTCAAAACGTCAGCTACATCATGTTCACCCATTGAGGCGATGTGACCTAGATACGGCTACCCCAAGCTCACCTTTTCCCCATCGTGCGTAATCTTCCGCCCCGAGGTCGACACAACGAAACCGCTCAAAGGCTAGAAATGCAAGATGGCGGATTGTTTGGAACTAGACCTCTCGAACCCAGGCGCATGAAATACTCCGCGCTGCGCACCGCGTATTCTACAAAAGGCCATTGATTCCTTCTGGTAAGTTTATTGGGAAGGCAGTGGCAACCGCCGAACCGCATCTCCCTTAACTATGGGCGCGTGAATTTCGAAAGGGGTCTATATCAGAGAACAATTTATACCCAGCCTGACATTCTCGCATACATGCGTTTGCTGGGCCACGCTATTGAGCCAGCTGAGCACAGCTGGCAGCGGCGCGAGCAAGGCCACCAGGGGAACGTGATGGTGCTCAAGCCATCCCACCGTGAACCAAGGTTTCGGCCACCCCACGGGTGCGTGTCGCCATCTATTGGTTGAACTAACGCCTTGTTCAAGATGGCTGCCGTGGGACCGCAGCCTTAATGGACAGTTATCCGTTTTACCATTTTAGTGGTAAAAGTTGCTGGTTTTATATTGCCGGCAAGGTTTCCCGTAATCTAGAAACTGGACCATCTGTAAAAACAAGGCACCTAATTTCATAAAATGACGGAATGTCTGTAGCCCACTACGGACAGCTATCCGTAGGAATTATGAAAGCTGTCGGCACTAACTAACGAAGCACTATACATTTCGGCCTTATATAAGGCAAAAGTTACGAGCCATCCGTACCACCTGCACCTCCGATACATCGGGTGACTCCCCTGGAAGGGCTATACCTCTGCCAGGGGTGTCACCTGACGTATTGGAGGTGCAGGATTGGTGCGGATGGCTCGTAGCTATGGGCTTCAAGAAGACAGAAAGGTCTAGTGCTCCGTTATTTAGTGCGAAATCATTTGAGACATGCGGTGACCTCTAATTCGCATTAAGGTACGGCCACACTAGCAGCAAAACGCCACAGAACGCCGCGCGTGGCGTGCCGCCTTCCCGTGTGGAAGGGCCGCACATTAACGCGGCCACACGCGAGACTTCCAAACCACCAGTGGAGAAATTAGCGCACTAGGCGCGCCCTCTAATGCAAATGAGCGGAGTAGAATGTTTTCCCCACTAGTATTTGGAAGTAGTTTGTGGGGCCACGCTTCCAAGTCCGTGCCGAAAATGCGGGTAGAAAACTGTTTACAAAACAGTCTGTTTTTAATTTCCCCCTCAACCCGCTCCGACGTTTTCTTTTTTCGTTGCTCCTCCAGAGAATAGCTTTTTTTTATTCCTGAGTGTCTTCCTGCTTCGTTTGGGGGTTTTAATTAAACAATTATGTTTCTGTCACGTGTTACCACTAATCCACCATTGCTTTTATTATGTACCCAAAACCGTGAAGTTTAAACGAAATACGGAGGAGGCTTGGGCAATAACTTGAGAACGACACTCCAGTGAAACTTAAAGGGCCCCTGAAAAGAAAAAGAAAACAGTTTTTTTTTTAAACACTCTGGTTGGGACTCGCGTGTCAAAAAATACATTTTACGCGAAAAAAAAAATTTAGAGCAATATTGACGGCGAGAGAGACATTTATTTGAAATTCTGCGCACAAAGTTCATGACGTCATGGGTCATTCCGGAATGACCACCTCGGTCTTTCGCTCTTTCCACCTCAACGTGAAGGCAAAGCCGATCCACCTCTCCTCCACGCGCCCAAAATGCCAAAAGAGAAAGCAAGTGGAAAGGACGTGACTACCGACTAAATCGCGTCTCGCGCTGTCAATATTGCAGTAAACAATTTTTTTTTTTTTGCCTAATATTAAATTTTTGACACGCGTGTCCCAATCCGACAGTTACAAAACACTTCTTCTTCCTTTTCTGGGCCCCTTTAAGGCTGGTTCACACAACGCCGTCTCCTTGCGTTACGTTACGTTACGGGAGCTTACGTACAAGCCACCGGGATAAATGTGCTTCACATAAGGCGTAGCTACCAGTTCAGTTCAATGCCTGGCATGCGGCATTCGAGACTCGAATGTTTCGGTGACTTCTACGTAACTTGAGAAAACGTAAGAAAATGGGGCTGTGTGAACCTGCCTTTACAACGGCTGCCAACGTTCGGCTGTCCCTCCGAGGCTACTGGATCTTTCTTTTCGTGTCTACCGGGTGGGCCGAGCCTGTATCCCTCCCACGGAGCCCGGTCCGCGCGGGACGGTCTGATCGGATATCATGACATTACCACCTACTACCTCCTCTCCCGCAGAATCTATCCGCAGGCGAACAAATCCCTTAGCTTAGAACAATCACACGTCTGGCGCCAACTCCAGACGGGAGTTTTCCCAAATCCGGCCACCATGACCCATATCCACCCCAGCCTTTATCCAACTTCGGCGTACCCCTTATTGGCGCCCATGCCAATCTCGCCCACATCATCTGGGCATGCCCTCAGGATCCCTTCCCCGAAATCCCTACTGAGGAGAGGTGGGAGGCCTCGCTTCGCAGCCCCGACCCGGACCTACATGCCCACCTGGTCAAAAGGGCGGAAGAGGTCGCCGGGAGGCCTCGGCCGACCGCCACCACGGGACCACCAACCTAAATAAAGGAGAAGACGTCCAGGAGGCGATGGGCCTTCGGCCCCTCGCCCACCACCACCATGACCTCTACTCTCCTTGACCCATTTCCTCAGTCAATAAAGTTCTCTCTCTCTCTCTCTCTCTCTCCCGTATGCACTTGTAGTTCTATGTAACATCAGATCAGTAAGTCACGTGTAGTCCTTTCAATGCCTGTAATCTCGGGGACAACATTTCGAGGCTGTTCAGCTGCACCAAAAACATGTTGTCATGCCTCAGTTGTGTGTACATGTAAAATGTGTCAGTGAAAAAAAAAATTGTACTTTCGGTAAATTCCGCTAAGAACTAGTTCCTGACATTAATAACTTGGAAAGACTCCCATTAGCTTGGAGAACGCGGTGAAAATGAAAACAGGAACTGAGAAGATGGGTGAAGAGAGGGGGGAGGGGGCAGGTTGGTGATCACGTGACTGCGACTGCGCCTGACAACGTGCATAAAAAAACGTCCTGTTCATCATAGTCATGCGCTGGGGTTGGAAAAGCATAAAGGACGGGCTGAACTTCAGACATCCTTAGACTTGGGCAATATAACCCTTTCAAACGTCAGAGTTACCTTATGGCAGTCCCAAAAGCTCCAATATTGCCGCTATAATGTGGTCTTAGGAGATCATACTTGGCTAAATCAAGCACCCTCGATATAGTGACTCGAAGGTGACCTGAAAGGACTAAAATCTTCTCCCCTTTCTGCTCTATGCTGTGCAGTGCCGCCATTAGAGCGTCGGGTTTCGCTCTGCGCAGGGTGGGTAGACTGACTTTCGGAAAAGGTCTATTACCCGAATGCTAGGCGATGCTGATTGTCATGAGACCCAGCATTCGACTCGGGCACATGTTAGACGAGAGCGTCACAGTGTCACGTGACTCGGGGTGCGAAGTCGTAATGTCATGTGACGTCGAAGTGAATCTAGTAATGTTCTCAATTTAAACCGACTTGACGCTGTGAATCACGTGACTACGTCTCGTCATGGGGCCACCTGACGTGACATTACTTCACAGAATGTCTTGATACCAGGACGTCACGTGACCACGTGACACATGATTATTCATTGTGCCAATACAAAAACACCACAAAATTCACAATTTTTCATACACTGCAATTCAGCATGTGATGGTTTGATCAATACTTAGAAATACAGCCGCGACAATTTTATTTTCAAATATTAATTTTGTTAACAAAACAAAAAAATTACCGTGAACCACTTTGAACCGGTTATCGAAATATATTTTTCCGGTTTAGTTCCGCTTCAGTTCCAAGATGGTGGCGAAGATTTCAGTTCGGTTCAGTTCCGGTTTGGCTAAAAATAACGGGTTCGGTTCCGGTTCGGTTCCGGTTTGACACTCTGGCAATATAGAGCACGCCACCTGCGCGAACACAACCAGCTCGAGGCGAGCCGTAGAACGATCACGGATCCTGACGGTGTGAGATTTTGCTATTAGCTACCAAGAGAGACACTTATAGAGTAACCAAAGGGCTATCTCAACAGCGGCGGCGACCTCACAGGAGACGTCAAACCTAGTAGCGCAGTCCCCACATCTCCGCGGCAATATAGACGATGTTTGGGGCTACATTACCGCGGGACAGTTTGATAAATTACATCCGTCGGGTATAGCGGAAGAGAAGACACACGTACCAGAGCAAGGACAGAGTCCAGGAGCATTTATTAAAACTTTCTTAATGAACTACTATGTACCAATCCAAAATGCCCACCGCGTCGGCAAGGTAAGAAAAGGTCCTTACCTGCCAGACGTGGGGTTCCGGAGAGCCAAGATCGGAGAAGCATCGGAGAAGTCGCCGATACACGTCCTATCTCTTTCGAGGTCATCAAACGAGAGCACCCCTTCCCCCCTCCCCCCGAAAGTGGGAAAACAAGAAGCGATACCTCCTCGCCTGTCAGCAATTATCCGCATCCAAGCGGGGGAACGGAAAGGGGTCCCCCCGTGAGAGAGTGAGAGGAGGGCCCTCCAAGACAGGGGACCCTCCGTTTCACGAACAGGTCGGAGCTCACGGCGAAAGAGGTCAAGCGTTCTGACCCGTGGCCGTTATCGCAGCCATTGGGGAAAGGAGACCACAAGAATCTCCACAACGGTGACAGACACTAACCTATCTGTCCATCACAAAATAAAGAACCTTGTAAATTCCGGACACGGTCACAGGACCAACCGACGGAAATATGATCGTTCTGTGGCTCATTTCGAGCCTACCTTGCTCATGCAGGTGGCGTGCCCCAGAGCACAATATTCCATGTCGTCGTCTTTGTCACAGTTTTGAATACCAAGTTCTACATACTCCTCCAGCAGTATGGGCCTCGGGATGCAGTTTCGCTATTGTAAATACGTGCGTTTGTATATCCATGTTTTTCCATTATACATGCGGACATTTCTAACGCCTACAATGCAGCTGACGACCAGTCATCTACACCGAGGGCAGTGAACAGAAGTGACACTGGAACCATGAAATTTAAGCTATACAAGATACTTTCACCGGAAAAGCTAACACAATTAGTCAGCGCCCTTCAAAGCTTTGATCTCGTGTCTAGCATCCTCTCTGCTTCAAGTAAGTGCAAACCAGAGTTTAGTAGCACTTCCAGCACAGCCCACGTGACACCCAAATCTCATTTCGAGCAGCGGGTTCCACGGCATTAATCTAACATGTAGTACTGATGGAGGAACTTCTGTTCGGTATGCATGTCCCATATTAATTTGTGGACTGATAGCACCACCTGCGTTTGATTCTCGAGGAATGCAGAGCGCAGCCACGGAAGCTTTAATTGGCTTAACTGCACTGGCTGCTGGGCCTTACGATGTTTGACATCTGCAATGATGGTGTAACAGTGTCAACAAAACCCCGCCTTGGTCAGTACTGTTAGTAAGGTGGTGCGAGTGCAAGAGCTATTCATCGGCTTGCGGAAGATGAGACACTTCTGGGAAACAAAATATTATGCCATGTTCTGTCATTTGAGGGGTGCTGCAACGATTTTTAGTTTTCATATGAAATACCTTGCACAATAAGCGTACTACCACAAGCGCGATAGAAGTACTGCCGCACGCACCAGCCACAATGTTCGTTGTTTCTGTGTAATTTTCAGAGTTAGGAGCGAACTATACCTTTCCTTCTCACCTTCGTAAGGCTTGCTGCTGCGAAAGCATGTGTTAACCCACGTACCTTGCTTTGATAGATGTCTTTCTAAAGCAAGTGCTGTTTCCACTAAAGAGAATGCTGAAGAAAAAGCAAATAAAGCGCTTTTTATAAATAAAAAGTGAAGTTGCTGTTGCTGTTGCAGGGCCTACGTCAATAAAAGCTTTTTAATGAAACTTTTAAACCTACAGTAATTATTTCTTTCCCGTTTTTTCCAGCCATTAGGTGGACTGGTCAATCAATCTACCATGTTTAAAATACATCTACTAATAAAGAATCACTATATTCAGGCTGCGGTAACTTAAACCATATTAACCGGATTGATATAAAAAAGCAAATTTATTTGATATAAATGAATCATGATTTTGTAAAGATACCCCGAATGCATATGGTATAAAGTCAAACAGTTAAACTCCCGTGGGCAAAAAAAGAGTCTGGTAGGCCGGCATATATATAAATAAACAGCTCAGCGTGCCCGTTGAGTCATCTTCAAGTTCGCACGGGAATGGACCTCTTGGCGAATATGTGCTGCCACCTAGACACGCGAATCGGTTCGAGACTAGATGACTGGAAAACAACGCGCGCCCAAGGCCTCTCCCACCCGTTCCACACCCAAAACGTCAGCTACATCCTGTTCATCCATTGAGGCAATGTGACCGAGATACGGCTCCCCCAAGCTCACCTTTGTCCCCGTCGTGCGTAATCTTCCGCCCCGAGGTCGACCCAACGAAACCGCTCAAAGGCGAGAAATGCAAGATGGCGGATTGTTTGGAACTAGATACTCTCGAACCCAGGCGCATGAAATACTCCGCGCATGCGCACCGCGTATTTCTACAAAAGGTCCATTCAGCACCAGAGAGTAATAAGGTTGAGAGCTGGGCTAGCTGGTAGTTGTTGAAAATGACATAAAACAGCGCAAAAAGGTACAAAGGAAGCAACAAACCTGTCCTGTCCGGTTTGTCTCTTTCTTCTGTACTTTTTTGCGCTGTTTTATCTCATTACGTTTAGCACCAGAGAGGTTTCTACGAAGGTCATTCCGAATAGGAATTTAATAGTTTGTTGCCTCGTGCATCGCTATTTTATTTAAGAACAAACCACCAACCACCTCTCCAGAATGGTCGTCATACGTATATGCTGTCTGTTTGGCCGCAGAAAGATTTTGAAGAAAAAAAAAAAGGTGATCGTTTCGATTCCAAGGTCATTGACAACGTACTAAGCGATGACGTTAAGAAAACACACAAACCTTTTTTTTTTTTCTTGAGGGTGTAATTTTTGTTGCGTAATGCTTCCACCTTGTCGCCAAAATTATGTTGTTTATATCGCAAGACGATGGTAGTAGGGGCTTCGGTGTCATCCATTTACAACCGTCGTTTATCTTAGCATTCCAGGCACGAACGCGTTGGAAACTGGTTTCTGACGTATTGCCAACATTATCTTGGCGCTTGAAGCTCTAAAAACGACTGCCAAACTGCATCTGAAAACTCGGCGGAGCGTACGGTAAGAGACATTTCTTGCCACCCTCGTATATCACAGTACATGGTTTTCACTGACGTCACACAGCTGCCACTGTGGTGCTGCTAAGCGCGAACCTTCTGCAACGTTCATGTCTAACCGTCAAATTTGTTGTTGTTTTTTTTACGCGAAAAGATGTAGGAATTATTGATCCACGAGGGGCTAGATGGTGTTTGCCGCTCTCCGAGCCAGGCGCGAGTGAAACCGCCGGGAGTTCGGCGCTTATGTCTGAAGTCGGGCGTCGGCTGGGCTCTCTTCTTGCATTCAGTAAACGTCGTTATCCATGCGTTCATGCGTTTTCAAGTAAGTTTTAATTATCTCCTTTAGAATGAAATCCCAAGAACAAGGCATGTCAACGTGGGACATGCAGGTGTGTCGTGGCTCTCTCCTGCACTGTGAAGGCTATGAATGACAAGCGCCATTCGATTCGAACTTGCGGCACGTGCGGTGCAATTTATGCTTACACGTGGTTCACGCTCTGTGATCGGCAGCAAATCAGTTCGCTTTCCTCCGCGTGTTGCATGTGCTCGTGGCTCGAATGCGCAAACCACGACCGTGGCGCAAACTAAAGCCCCTTGATAAAGACAAACGAAAAAATGGAAACGGGCTTTAGCGCGGACTGATTCGCCGATTTATTGCTAAAGGACATATGCGAAGAAGAACTTTATGCTGGCCAGTGTGAGTGCGTCATTGATTCTATTTTTGTACTCGGTATCTGCAAAACATTTTTAAACCTTTCGAGCAATTGGTTGGTGAGGGCATATTCACGCGACCGACCAAATCGCAATACCGTCCACGGACCGTGTATCACGTGACAATAAGAACCGTACGATGAAGTTGGCCCCTGACATGTGGCGCCTTCTCGTGCGCAACTTTCGAAACGATGGGAAGTCCGCTTCGTCATTTGCGCCATAAAAGACGTACATTTTTAGCCTAGTACACTGCACCTCAAAAAAAAAAAAAATTAACGATTTTTTTTATATTGCAGTTTGCTAGTAAATCTATACCGTGTCTCGTTCTAACATACAAAACATCAAAGACTACAAGGGCAAGGTCCTTTCTTACCGTACATGATAGGAGAACGTGGTACCTATGTTTAGAGATGGAATGCTGCGTTTTTTACCTGTTTGATCTCTTTCCTGAGTTCCGGCGATCACTTATTCTTTGACATGTGATACTGTGTTTCGACTATTGGTTTGTTTTGTTGCAGCACTCAGTCGAAACTACATTTGTGGCTGTGTTAGAGCAAGTAAACAGCCGCACGCCGGAACTTTCTGGCATGCACCCGGCGGAAGATATCAGTAAACTGGGTACATTCTTGTCTTTATTGAAGATACCGAAATAGCATTCAGGCGCTTTGTGACGCTTGGTAATTTCTAATAAAAAGCTCACAAAGGTGGTTTTTTTTTTACATATTTACGAAGTTTACATGCAATGTTCGAATGATGATGACTCTTGATTTGCTTAACCATTCTAAAATGCCTAACTTAGTGTATTTGAAGCCTCAATATTGCGAGAGTATAGTTGCATGTTTATCTTATAAGTGCATTATATATATATATATATATATATATATATATATATATATATGATGATTGAAGCTTGTGGGCCGGTGATTATTGAAACACACATGAAAGATCCACGTACTGAACAAAAACAAAGAAAGGTTTATTGACGTTTCAAGAGAAGGCCTCTCTTCTTCAGAATGACGATTGAGTGAACTTGGCACGATTTTCCTGTAGTCCCGCAAAGTAAAATGTAACAGCTGAAACTTACATTACAAAAAAAAAAAGGCAATAAAGGCGAGGAGGAGGGTTGGCTCACTTCCAATTAGCCAAGAGGCAAAACCAGCGTCGCCTCCGACGAAGACGGCCTGACCCCTAACCCCCGGGGCGCTCCGCGGTCGGGGCGGCGGATAAGACACGTGAAGGCGTTGAAGTCACCCTCGTCCGACTTCGAGCATATCTGTCGGAATCTGCGCGCCTCACCATACGGAATACTAGTTTTACAGTGGCGGGGGTGGCAGCTGTTATAATCCAAATAGTTCAAGCTGTCTGTAGGTTTCCTGTAGAGTTTTGTTTTTAAACTCTCTCCAACCACCACGAACCGTGACGTCAAAAAAGTTAGCCTTGGCTCGGGAGCACGTATGCGTAAATTTAATATCTTGGAGAGCCGAGTTGAAATCCCTGATAAACTCCAAAAGCTGGTCCTCCGTGTGTCCCCATATTAAAAAAAAAAAAAAAATGTCATCAATGTATCGTTTCTAAAAGGAGGGTCGCAGAGGTCTGTCCGAAAGAAATGTTTTTTTTTCTAGTCTATTCATAAAGATGCTTGCGTAGTGGGGAGCCATTCTAGTGCCCATTGTGGTTCCGCTAACTTGCAAGAAAAAGTTGTCGTTAAATTCAAAGCTATTTAGTTCCAATACGAGGCGGGCAAGTATTGCCAGACTGCCACAGTCGGGGAAGTCGTGGCACCTTACGCTCTCGTACGCATCACTCAGAGAGGCAATTCCGTCCTCTTGGGGGATATTTATGTAAAGTGAAGAGACATCTAATGTTAAAAGGAAAGAGCCAATGGAACTACGACCGTTGAGATTTGTAAGAGAAAATGGTTAGTGTCCTTTACAAAAGAATCAAATGTCGGTGGAATTCCACTAATAAGGCGGGCTATGAAACTTGAGATAGGTTCAATTAGTGTACCCGTGAGAGAAATAATGGCGCGGCCAGGGTTCCCCAATTTATGTATTTTTGGAAGCATATAGAAACGTCGTACCTTAGGACGTTTTGGTTTGAGAGATTCAAAAATTGCCGTTGATATTTTGCCCCTATCTGTCAGGTCGGTGAGTCTCTTCAGAACAATGGCGGAATGTGCTTTAGTACGATCATGTTCGAATGCCTGATAAAATGGTTTGTTTCGCAATTGGCGATGGCCTTTATCTAAGTAACCATCGGTGTTCATTATTACAATGGCCCCTCCCTTGTCGGCTGGCTTAATAATTATGTCACGACTACTGCTCAGGGATTTGAGAGAATCCCGCTCGGAAGAGCTTAAGTTATAGGTGTGTGGTCTGCGTTCTCTGTATTTTGCGACTACATCTTTTTGGACTGCTTTTATGTTTAGATCCAAATGTTTATCACGATTAGCGTTGGGAGTTCAGCTTTTACCTGTCTTTACTAATAAAGGATCTGGGACATTTTCAGGTCTGCCGTGAAAATATTCTCGCAACCGAAGTTGCGTGCAAAGTTGTCCAGGTCTTGTAGGAGAGAGAACTCGCCAAACTGGCCGGTTGTGGGGAAGAATTGTAGCCCCCTCGAAAGTAGCGTGTGCTCTTCTGGTGTAAGAGCGATATCTGATAAATATACTGTCACGAATGACAAGTGATGAGGCGATAATAACTAAGTAAACTGAACGTTTAATGGGGCGAACTTGTGCCCAAAAATAAAGAAAGGAACAGACTCCGGGGCCGCACATTCTTCAATGTGCGGCCCCGGAGTCCCACCATCCCCCACCCGCTCATCACTCTCGCAGCCCTCTAGGGCGTCTGTGGGATCTCCCGTCGAATAGACTACTTCCATAAATCCCTGCATACAACACGGCGCGCGTTGCACTCTGGGAACTAGTTGGCCAGGGAGGAGGGGCATGGTTTCGGTTTCGATCGACACGTTGACGAGAGATCATACACAGAGCGTGGACTATTAACGGCAGTTATCTCGTGCTTTGTGGTCCCGAGAGCGTAATTTGTTGTAAACTAACCTAAATGGCCACACCTCGAAGCTTTAGCACAAGCCCGAGACGTATAGCTTGTCTTAACGCATGCTTGTTGTACTTTTGTACTTCAGCCTTTCTGTTAGCGTTTCGAGGTATGTGGACGAGCAAGTGCTGGGAATCCTGACGCTGCGAAGCTCGGGGATCTCTCTTGTGTACGAATCAACAAGCTGTAGCAACCAATAAGTATGCATACAACAAGCTCGCGCCTTTACATTAGTGTTGTTGATAAGCAAGTTTGTTTCGTGCGTCCATAGACGAAATATAACTTTTTGCAATTACTGTTTTTAATACGCCTTAGTACGCGAGGTATAACTCGGAGGCGCCATTAAAAAACTTCTCATCTCTTATCTGTTCTGCCCCGCAGTACTGCACGAAGTGAAGTCCCCACCCGCTTGCATTCCACTAATATTCAACATCGGGTGTGCGCATAAAGTTATCCTGAAATCATATGGGCACATTCGCACATACAAACCGTCTTAAGAAAGCAAAAGTTGAGCACTTGTGTGAAGAATGTCGCACCGTTCGTCGGAAATGCGCCGGACGGTCATGAACCCCTATGCAGTGCCCCAAACGAACGAAATTATTCAAAGCGCATTTGACGGTTGCTAATGGGCATAATATTTGTTATGTGTTTGCTTTCTTCCTGACTGAGTATGTCGAAATAATTTCAGACACACCGTTCAGGCACAGATCTTGGGCGTCAGGAAAGGCTCGTCCAAAAAGGCTTAGCGAAGAGTAGGGGACGCTTGTTAGGGCCTCCGTCGTAGCTAGCCGATCTCAGCGTTTGCGAAACCTTAAACTTCTATCAGCATAAAATTTAAGTGTGAGATATGTGATGACACGAGGAAGACATCATAGTGACTCTTGTGCAGTAGTGAGGTCAAATTTATTGCGTTTCCTTAAAAGTTCAAGCGCCAACGCTAGGCTCAATTTTGATAATCCTGGGAGGATGCGGCTTGCTTTTCACCCAATGAAGTAACAAAAAGCGGACATTTGGCAAACAAAATACGCGTAAGGCTCAAGGTGACCAAATTTCAGTTGTAGTTCACTGTTACTAGACGGGATTACTGACATTAAGCTCAAAGATGCGCTCATGGGGTAAGGTGACTAAGCCACGTCTTACTACGCTTGCATACGCACGCATATATTCGGTGTTTCGGGAACCAAGCAAAGTGCCCGGTCTTCGTTTTGTATCACTCGAGAATGAATGTATTGTACATTCGTAAAAAGTCAGATAATCGAAAACGCAAGCAGCGCGTTCGGTCGCGTAGTGATAGCGTGAGATGAACCTGCTCTGTCGGAACCGAAACTGAGTGGCCAACTGGTTCTCAGAGTGCACTGCGTGATATTTCGCCGCGATGGGGCGCGTCGGTGTTGGAAGAAGTCTATTGTTCGGCCCGAGTCCCATGCTCCGTTCAAACGATGCCGGAGGAGGGGCATTCGTCGCGTTTTTTAGCTCCAAATGACTCAAACTGCTGCTTTTCTTGGACAGTTAGTGGTTGATTAATTCCCAGTTGCATTTCGCATGACTTTAAGGTTGCTGCTGATTTTTCGCACTGGTCTGTTTCCTTTTCGTTAATTCGAGTGAAGCGTATCTAGAACAGCGTTCCAATTATTGAGATCGGTTTGGCATAGCCCATGCATTGATGGCGGAAAATCGAGAGATAAGCCTTTAGGTGGTACAACCGCATCAACGTAAGTTTTGAGGTTAGTGGTGTGCATCTCCTGACGAATTCGTTTGTCTGATAGTTTACGCAGTTTTAAAAAGGAGGGGGATTTAAACTCAGTGAGCAGTTCCTCACCCGGACGCAGTCAGTCCTTACGTCGAGCACCTTGCGCCGATGTGGAGATACGGACGACTTCGGAAAACGTCTTCCTTGCTTGGAGTCGGGTACGGGGGGCCACGGGTGGGCTTTGCTGTTGCGGATGTTGGTTGCACCAGCTGGTCCTAGGGTGTGGCGCAGGATGGGGTGAGGCGGCCTGCTGTGCTGCATCCCCAGGCACCACTGAACCACTTGTAGAAGGTTGGCGTACACGCGCAGGCTCGTCGAGGCGGAAACCCGAAGACCAATCGTCAGTCGGTCTGGGCCCTTCCCTTGTTTTTGTTCAGTCCATGGGTCTTTCTTATCTATCTCTCTATCTATATATATATATATATATATATATATATATATATATATATATATGCACTGTAAACAAAGAGACATAGGCATTGAAATGCACTCGTGTGAAATTTGATTTAAAAATATAAAAAGCAGCAAATGCTTTTCAAAGTCTACTAATGTCAAAAACAAGGTTAGGCTTCGAAGTGCGTATCATGAGTATACGAGGTATCAAGTTGATGAAAAAGCAATACCACTTCCCAACAGGAACCTTCTGCATCCACTTTTGAATTCATAAAAGGTTTGGTAAAGTCTATGTTTACATCTTTTCTATTTAAGGTTTTCCTTACCTGAAAACGTTATTGTTTGCCGTCCATAGTTAGTCCTTATAGTAAGGGTCTCGAAGGGCGTACACTGTCAGTTGGCGCAATGTACAATTTGTTCATATAAATCCACTGCAAGAGTTTCAAGTAGTATACCTGGTCAGCGTTAATGATATTATATTTTATGAAGAGTGGTTTTGTACAGAAATTTATTTTATCCCCTTTAAACGTTTCGCGCATAGGTAATACTCTTTTTCTCCAAGATGACTAGCTTATTATATTTCGAGGCTGTAGTTGTTCCCCAAATTAAGATTCCATCGCTGATGGCAGAGTAAAATAGAGAATATATAATGCTTGTTTTATCCAGATGGGTAGTAGGTTTTGTATTTTATATATACTACCAGTAACGCGCGATAATTTGATTTCAGATTGCTAGTATGAGTATTTCATGACAGGTCATCTGCGAAACATACGCACAGAAATTTTTGTTTCACAACTTGTTCCAGCAAGGTACTTTCAAATATTATATTGATACAGCTGCAGTCTCACCTATTTGCCGGCTTAAAAATAGCATACTTGGTTTTATTAGTATTTAAGCTTAAACAATTGGTTTGTAACCATGTTGATAGTTATAATAGGCAGGTATTAGCTGACAGTTCTAAGCACTTTTTTCGTTCCCGTAAAAAAAGTACATTAGTAACATCGGCGTACATTATTAGCTCAGGGGAGTCTGGAATTTTAATTATATCGTTGATGTACAAAAGGAATAGCAGAGAGCCTAAAATAGAGCCCTGAGGTACACCATACTGTATCCATATTTTTCGAGATGACTTATTATTTTTACAGGGTGTCACAAAACAATTTTACTGGTTTCTTTTACCGCAAAAATAAACTAAGCATCCCGAACGCTCATTCTCCGCCCGAAGGTAGCGCCAGAGATTACAACCAGATGCCGAAGTTTCAGCCCAATCCGATACCTTATTCAAAAGTTATAAATGATTTTCTGAAAATTTCAATGAGAAAATGGAGCCGATTTTTGCCGTTTTCCGTTTCTGGTGCCACAGAAGCCCATGTATTCGAAAACTCCGTCGGCCGCCATTTTCCCATTGAAATTATCAGAGAATCACTTATAACCTTTGAATAAGTTATCGAATCGGGCTGAAATTTTGTCATCTGGTTGTGACCTCAACGTTACCTTTGGGCGAAGAATGAGCGTTCAGCGATGCCTAGTTTATTTTGGGGTAAAAGAAAAAAATCTGTATTTCTTTTTGACACCGTGTAGATACATATTGGTAACGGTCACTAAGATACGTTTTAATCAACCTTAAGGAAACTCCGCGTACCCCAAAGTTTTCTAGCTGTTTCAATAAAATATTCTGTTGTACAGTATCAAAAGCTTTTCTTAAATCTAAAAATAAACCAAGCGTGAACAATTTGTTTTCAATACTTTCAACAATTTTATCTTTTATGCCCAATAGCACTAGTTTTGCAGACTTTTTTTTTTAAATCTATATTGAGCCGACGTTATTATTTGATGTTTCTGAAGAAAGGAGGATAGCCTGTCATTTATAACTCGCTCGAACTTTTTTGAGAATGCTGGGAGAACAGAGATTGACTGTAATTGTTAATTATATTCTCTCCGCCTCCCTTGTACACGGGACTAACTTTGGCTATCTTTGATTCACCAGGAAAGTCTCCAGGCTGGAGCATATTATTAACTATGTTTGATGAAACAGGGATAATTGTGCTCGTTGTTTGCTTAATCGGTAAAGCCTTGGTTTCATCATCTCTAGCAGCGACATCATTTTCTATACTTCTAATAATTTTATTAATTTTGAACGGTGTTGCTGGAACAAGCATTATTGATTCTAGCCTTATAGTAGGCATCTTTCAAAATTAGTTGTTTTCTGTTTTCTTTTTTTCTTTTTTTTTGCTTATTTCAGCTCAAGGCATTGGCGCTGACCGCATGGATTTTACACAAGAAGCGCCTCAGGGCTGTGAGGCAGCGACTTCCTTTCTCCACACAGAGGGCGAGGTAGAGCCTTCGTGGCTGGACGTGCCTATGCCCTGGTATGCGAAGGTCCTCAGCTGGCTACTGAGCTTCGCTCGACTGCCGCAGAGTGTGGCACTTGTCCCCGACGGCAACAGGAGGTGGGCCGAGCAGCGAGGTGTACCCCTGCATGAAGGACACATTCGTGGCGTCTTAAACATTCAAAAGGCAAGTACCTGAAATCCTTTTTGGTGCAATAATCAACGCCATCGACAAGGACCACGTAAATTTAAAATATGAGCGTGCGTCTACTCTCCTTTAAAGTTCCCTGAGCGGAAAGTGAGCCCTGCAAGCTAAAAGGTGTCTATAAAAGGATGCAAGCTTTTTGTGTTTTTCTAGCAAAAAAAAACAAAAAAAACTACGTATTGTTGAATGCTTATTCCCCGCCCAAATGACGAAGTTTTAAAACAAACCGTTATCTTATTTAAAAAGTATTTTGTTTTTATTTACTTTTTCCCTGTGAAAATGACGGCCAACGAAGCCCTCAATTCATAGAGCTCAATGACCCGAGTTATCAAGAACGGGACTCATTTTCCCATTGAAAATTTAAGATCACACACAACTTTCCAATAATCGTTAGTTCTTAAATCTTGACATCTTATTCGGACCGCTGGCACTACATTTCGATTGAGGCTAAGCATTCGGCGATGCGTGGTTTATTTTTGCGGCAAAAACAAAACTTTGTATTTTAACACATTGTTCTGAGCGGTTTTTCGCCCTTTGCAGCGTGGCGAGCAGTGTGGTGAGCATTAAAAACTTTGAGCAGCCTTTATATTTAAAGTCTTATAATGAGTGGAATGCAGCATTTAAGAAAGCGATTGTTCAAATTTGTTTAGAAGATATCAAACAGTCGTTTTTGGAATGGGGAGATGGGAAGAAGGAAGAACATATCGCTGACTTATTGATATTGCCGCGCGCGCAACATGCCAAGTAGGCAGCGCGCGCGTGGCCGAACGGTTATCGTCCTTGTCTCCCACGCGAAAAGCCAGGGTTCGATTCCTGGCCGCGGCTACACTTTTTTGTTGACACTGTAATCTGACGTTCTGGAAAATTCGAGAACCGTCTTGCTGATTCGAGGTTAGAATGTTCTAGGCACCGGACCTTCTACGCCGAATGCTCCAGAAGCCCACGCGTGTACAAAAGCGGCTCCGCGTGGCAAGCTGGAGTCAGTCTCGCCCCAGCGTTCGACTCTGCTCTACGCCGACTTCGACGCCCGCGACGCTCTGTTATTATTTTCTGTACCCCTTTTATTTTTGGCACAAGTTCGCCACATTAAACGTTTCTTTCTTCCTGTTTATTTATTGTTCTTTTGGTCACCACCCGTGACAATATAAAGTGGCCCGACGTTACACAACGTGGTTACCAAAAAGGAACGAACCAATCTTACCAATTCACTTTAAAAAAATAGTGTAGTTTTACACCTTTTCTCTTATATAATACACTCAAAAACTTCAGTTCAACGTACAACGGTGAGATATAACTTATTAAATGGCTAAAGTACGTATCTAAAACCACAGAAAGAAAATACTGAGACTATGCAGTAGGGCCAACGGAACCTCGATTATTTTGTTTTAATCAGTAACACGTACGTTAGATATTTGAATAATAACTCGGCTATCAAGTCGCTCACAAAACTTGGTGCCATCGGTTCTATGTCAGTGCGCTGTACATCGAAATAAGGTATTGGTGTGTGTTATACGTGACAAGGGGTGTACGACTACACCCTTTTTTTTTTTTTTTTTTGAGAGTATATGTTGTACATTGAACTACACACCTTCTTGACACAATCCTTGAAACATTTTGAGGAGTCTTCATTTTAACGTTGATAACCACTTCGAAAGAAATACTTCGTCAAGAACTGTGCTGTTTAATATTGCACAAATATTTTGAGATACAACCTTGGATCGTTTATGCAGTAGTTTTTTCCATCTTTCCATTTCATATTCCCTTAACTAAAAAAGAACCTGTCCTTTTCTTAGAAACCTTAGCTTTGTTGAGGTTCCTTTTCTTAGGAACCGCTACAAATATTACTTTCAGTAGCTTTACTATGTTAGAGTTAAATATTTTTGCAGTAGTGTTTTCAATGCAAAACGTATCACACGTCATAAAATTTGTTCTTCCTTGGAATTTAAATCTTCTTACAGCGGCTGTGAAAATTCGATACTTATTTTTCCCGATTGTCATTCTGACTGAGCTGTATTGCAGGAAAGAGACAAGCTGAATTTTAAAACGTACGTTTGACGTAAAGTGCGTTGTCATTTATTCTGCATGTTTTCTGAATAAAGCCCTCATAATATTATTTTCGGCAGTTTTCTTCTTTTTTTTCTGACTTCGAACGAACTCTTTGCAGTTCCAAGCAGCAGTGATTGCATTGGGCATACTCCAGTCATCCGTCCACATATTCAGCGTGAAAAACTTAATGAGGCCCGAAGACCAGAAACGCCACCTTTTCAAACTCATGGGTGTCATCGCTGGCAACATCGTTAAGAACTGGTAAGTTGGCTTCAATTTACTGCTCAGGTCCGCTTTGCCGGACTCCCTTCGGCCTCGGCACTTATCGAGGCAATCGGATAACAAGCTAGCAAGGATCGAGTTCGATCAGCTTCTACTGCTTCAAGATTCTAGCGCGAAGTTCGATGAAACTTAAATGAAAGATCAACCTTTTGTGCTGATGTGCGAAAATCGAAAACAAGCCGATGCTGTCCGGCGGAGAAAAAATGCGATACGTATTGAGAAAATATTTTTAAATATTATTTCAAATTAATAAACTAACTAGAGCATGACAAGTACGCTTGCTTCCTTTAATATCGCATAAGGAGTTGTAATAATTTTTACGAAATGTAAAATGAATTACAACATACATTATTTATTTTCCCCAGTTGCGACATTATTGCGTAAAAATCAGGTAACACTGCAACAAGTCGAACTTGGTCGTATTTTGCTCAGAGTTCGAAGGTTCGTCCAACCAGCGAACGTCGAGGCTCGACGTCGAATCTCAGGTTCAACGAAAGTTCTCCACACCTTTATAACCAGCACCATCATGGGAGCTACTTTTTGCAGTTGGTCATTATAGAGCACCTTAAAAGGCTGCCAAGAACTGAGGAGACAAAAGATAGGAATAAGGGGACGTGATAAAATGTTAGCATTGCACGTCGAAGTTATAAGCTTACACTAATAGTATGCAACAAAAAAAATGAAAACCGTTTACAACTCCCTGTGACGCCGAATTAGAGCGCAGCTCTTGAGGAGGAGGAGGGAAGGGTACTAGGGGGTCACGTGACCTTGGGGGGGGGAGGGGGAGAGGGGGGTCACGTTACCTCAGGGGGGTCACGTGACCTGGAGGGTCACGTGATGATGACGGTGACGATGCGGATGCCGATGACGTCATCAGGGACGTCACTGATGACGTCATCAGTGAAGTCACTGATGACGTCATCAGTGATGATGACGATGACGATGCGGATGCCAATCACGTCATCAGTGACGTCATCAGTGATGATGACGATGACGATGTGGATTCCGATGACGTCATCAGTGACGTCACGCGTCCCATAATCAACCGCGCGGTTATGCCGACGCCGCTCAAACCGGAAACGGGCACCTAAGAGCTACGCTCTAAAAAGGAGTTACTGTAAAACCATTTTCTCATCACTCAGGGAACTCTACCAGAAGAAGAGATGGTCCGTGAGGGTTCCGGGCGACCTTGACCTTCTTTCAGATGGTCCCCGTAAACGCATAGCCACGGCGGAGTTGTTGACTCATCAGAGAAGGTCAGTTTCCTCATTATATATTACAGCGATAGCTGTCATAGGTATCTAAATGTTCGTTTGTCGTCAATATTGTCACGTGACACCGAGAGTCATGTGGCGTCATAATTTTAAGTGATGCCACACCGTCACAGGGGCGGATCCAAGCGGAGAGAAGACGGGGGCGGCCCCCCCCCCCCCCCTCCTCCCCTCTCGGAGGGCAATTTGAGAAGGGTGGACCCGCCCGTGCACAAGAATGAATGGGAGAATAGTATCTTTACAAATTCTCCGCCCCCCCCCCCCTTCCAAAACGGAGTTCTGGATCCGCCCTGCACCGTCACGTGAAGTCAGTGCGTCACCTGACGCCACACATCAATTGCAAGGGGCATAAGGATGCATTAGAGTATCTGTCACAGCGGCAGTTGTGATGGTACTGTGGATTCACAGAGTACTGCTGTATTTTTAGTTTGGCAAGCTATCACCTGGCGAAATAGGTTAAATTTTAATGGAAGCCCAAGAGGAACCTTATCAACGCTTTCAGATTATTTGGTTACCTGACAGTTGACATTGTCTGCTTAGGAACAGAGTGACGATCTGAAATTTCTATCAAGCGGTTCGGGTTCGGGTTCAGGTTCAAGGCTTTTGGTTAAGTTCCGGTGCAGTGCCGGGGACAAAAAACAGGGTTCAAGTCGGTTAGAACCGGCTTAAACCGCTAAATTTAGAATTTCTTTTTTTTGCGTTGTTTCTGGAAATATGCACTATTCCCACCGTGAAACGATGAACTATCTAGCTTTTTCTAACGTTCGTCCCAACCTCGTTTATTTGCAGGTAACAAAAAAATATAAACTTTCGTCATTTATTTTTGACCCAAGAGTAAGAGGAAGTCTAGATTAACATAGCAAACACCCTGTTTATACGACTCAGCATCCCTGTTGAGAAATAAAGGGTGAGGAAGAGCGCGCGGCCGGTTGGGAAGCACGCGGGGCTTGGACACTCGCAAGGTCAGTGTTTTATAAACGGCCAACCGAACAGGACACGTCTCGGGTCCCTTCAACCACATAAACTTTGGTGCCAAAACCCCTCGAGAGGACATGGACTGCCTAAGCAGGACCCGCGCTGTTGTCCGCTCCACCGTCACCAGGACGATATCCCAGTTGAACAGTCTTATTCAGAACCCCAACACAACAGAGATTGACTCGCGGCTCCTGCTCGACTATCTCATCCAGGAGCGGACAAGCCTAGCCGACCTGGGCCGGGTTATCCTAACATCGACAACCGATGACGACTTGGGGAACGAGATCGAAGGATAAAGGACTACCCTACGTGGATCAGTCACGACATCACGCGCTTTTGTTATGCCCTGGACAAACTGAAGCAACCCACGAACATCGGCATGCGTGTTGCAAACATCCCAACGGACACACTGCAGCCCAGCGGCCTCCCTCCCACAACGGACACCCTGAACAGCCTTTCGCCCACCGGAACCGTTCCTACAGCACCAGCTCGCGGCAGTCATCAAAGGGTCGCCCTTCCCGGACTCCACGTACCTACCTTCGACGGTAACATCAGTGATTGGCATGGAGTTTGGGACCATTTTGATGGCACAATTCATAAAAAGGCCGATCTCCCTCCCATCGAAAAGATACCTCATGACATACCTTACCCACAACGCAAAGCGGGCTTTCGAAGGCATTCGTCTTTCCGAACAGAATTATGACCTGACAGTTCGCACACTTCATGACAGATTTGGAAGACGCGATATCTTGATCGACGAACATATTAACCAGCTACTGAATCTCCCGAGAATAAGCAGCTCAAGAAACGTCACTCGAATTCGTCAGCTGTTCGAGGCCATTGGCTTCCGCACAACATCTCTAGAAGGTCAACAACTACGCGGTGGTTCTTCATTGTGTACTGATAAGAGCTCTTCCCGAAGATCTACCACTCATGTACCACCAAAAACTAAAGGAGAGCACGACAACAGCCCCAACGCGCTCGAATAACGCCCAGACGATCAAGTCAAGCTTATCATGACGTTTCCTCAAATCCAGTTAGAGATACAAAAGGAAGGATGCATGGAACAACCTACTCGGGCATCCGAAGAGACACCACATTTGCCTAGCTTACAAACTCAGTTCATATCTAACAATTCATATGCACTGGCACTGGCCAACAAATCAGTTTACCGCCGAGTCTTTTCGTGTCCGCTCTGCGGCTCCGCCAAACACAACGTTCAGAGTTGTCAGGTTACACTATCGACCCAGGAAAAACTATTAAGGCTCACATGGGCACGCTGCTGCTTTAAGTGTGCCAAACGCAACCACATAGCCCATACCTGCCGCACAGCAAGGAGCCTAACCTGTACCCCTTGCGGAGGGCGCCACCTGGCCATTTTATGCGACGTTTCCCGACCCCCCAAGCTGCACAGGGCATCGGCCAATTGGAAGAAAACTCTATTCCAAACTCTGCGGCCGTTATTAATGCCCCAACGAACGCGGCCATGCAAGGACCGTCAGTTCTGCTTCAAACAGGCCCAAGTGTGGTCTTCTTCCCTCTATCAAAGAGTCCTTGTTTGAATATTGCTGGACAGCGGCAGTCGAAGAAATTTCGTGCGTCGCGACGTCTCAAAAATTGGAATTGCACAGCTCTTGGAAACGGAGAACTCACCGTATTCACATTTGGTAACGCTTGACGACCTTCACGCTATCACTGTCGACGAGTTACCATCGAACTATGTGGTCGAACCACCGGCACATGAATCCACTTGGAAGCATTAGAGGTTCTAGAAATCTGCACTGTCATCACTCATCCGGTCGACGAAGAGCTGCAAGCTCGACTCTACTCTGAAAGCATGCTGAGTGCCGATACAGCTCCGGCAGGTGTGCCATGCCCAAATAAAATAGGTGTCCTCCTCGTATCTGACGCCTATGGGAAGATTGCCACAGGTAGAGTTAACCGCTGAAGTGAGACACTGACGGCAGTTGAAACCATCTTCGGCTGGATGATACAAGGAACGTGTACCGGTCAATCTGGCAACCCACGAAGCATAGTTACCACCCTTTCTCTGTCATGTGAATTCTCCAACGACGAGAACGAGGATCTTGATCCTTCACAAATGCGGCTCCGAGATGCCACTGGTATCACCAATTTAGCCGACACTCAAACAATTGATCACCCAGCGCTCCAACAATTTAAAAAAAAAAAAACATAAAAAAGCGTGATCAGCGGTACGAAGTGCTTCTCATGATAAGTACCGCAGGGCTAGGACCGAATTGCAATAGCCGCAACAAACACGGGACAGAGATTAGAATGGCACTATTTTCGGAACCAATGTCTCTGTGCAGTAGTGTCGGCCACGATAAGATCTACGCGCGGGACTGCACGCCCACGGAAATTTTGGCTGCCACAGAAGACAACGCCTTCGAAGAACCGGTGAACCAATTGCAAAGTCCCGTCGCTGCATTCGAGAAAGGAAAAACTACGATGCTACTTTCTGAACCAATTTCTTTGTGCGGTAGCATCGTCCTCGGAGAGAGCGGTACACATAGCTTTATATCTACGGAGGATGCCTGCGACAGACGGGTAGATCGTTCGGCCTCAAAAACTCGGAAACCGTTTCACCGCAAGCTGTCGCTGCCAAGGAGTAGCGGGCTCTTGCAGTTGAAAGTTCCAACCGAAGTTTTTATGCATGCTAGGCTGAGCAGACGAAGAAGTGAAGATCTGTTCGTTGCGCAAAACTCAACAGGGTGAAAAGCAGATTCTACACGAACCACCGCAAAGATTTGGAAATTCCGTGAACGAGACGGCAACCCAGAACGGGGGGATCGCGGAGACTTCAGCTGAGGAACAATCAGTCGGGCCGGAGGAGGACCGACACCTTTTAGGCACGCATCAGCAGACAAGGTTCGTCCATAACAAGCTGAAAATGCGGCCATCTGCCGCGACTCGCTCGGACGGGTAACACAAGATCTTCCCTCCGAACGGAATGTCGGGGCTGGCGGATATCGTGCGCTCAGCCAGACCCGGAAAATCCGAGCACTGCAAAGTCTTGCATGGGAGCGAGCCGTCTGAAACGGGGGATACCGCGGATGCGGCGGCAAGCCGAGGACAACATGATATGTCAATAGTTGTGGGAGCACTATCAACAGCCAATCAGACCGTTCGACAAGGCGTTCACAGCTCTAGAAATACAAGAGGTCGAGAAACGACAGTAATGCTGTCAGGTCTAAAGTGCAGAGGAGCGACTGAGGGACGGTCGGAGAAGCTGGACTCGGCGTGCGTCAAAGAATTGTCAACGTCAAACTTTTGTCACGCCGAAGCAGAAAGCGACGGCAGTTGTCGGCCAGAAATAACTTCAAAGAGCGCAAAAGCGGAGGATTGCAAAGCTTCCAGAGCTGGGACAACGGACGGTATTAATTTTGTATTAATTATTAATATTAATTTTGTGCAACTAACAAGCAATTATCGTGAACCATTTTGAGCGGGTTACAGTGATATTGTTTTTTTTTTTTCAGTTTAGGTTCAGTTCTAAGATGGCGGAGAAGGTATGGGTTCGGTTCAGTTCCGGTTTGGCTAAAAATGACGGTTCGTTTCCGGTTTTCGGTTCGTTTTGGTTCCGGTTAGACAACCTGCTGAGGAGATCCTTTGTCTCTAACCGAGTCGTTTGATATACATATAAGGAATATGAGCACGAGGACACTTGGACTCCCCTAATAAGGTCCGACTGATTCGCGGTTATAGTTGTAATCACCGCCTAAGACTGAATCGACACAAGAACAATTTGGGTCTTGCTGTAATTCTCGCCGTAAGAGAGGGATTGTTGACTCCAGTCTGAGGCGGGTGCCGGCACCACGGCACCACCTGGCTCTCGAGTGTGCCTGTCATCACTCGGCTGAGAAAGGAACCCCTCTTGTTGACTGTGGTCACCTGATTCTATTGGGTCAGCTCTAGTTCGAGGCAGGAGCTGGCCCCGCGAGGCCACAGGGCAGCCAGGTGCATTCGCCATCTCTAGGACGTGGGCTGAACTTATATAGTTGTATGTGGTCACGTGATTTGATGACGTCACATAGTGTTTTGACCAGCACAACGCCGCCTCGAATGCAGCTCGGAAGTCCTTATAAAACGTATCGCTCCTGCAGATGCTTGACTCGGAGCAGGTCTATTCTGGTCCGGACGACCGTGACTCTGACATTCCCGTGAAGAATCGACGGTTTTTGTTTCGAGGGGGTAAACGTCATCCGATGTCCTACTGGTGTAGAGTGTACTTCCTTTTTTTTTTTTTCAGAGCCGAAGCGGAGATATTCTATGGTGCATCATACCAATCGCAACATCAGATGACTAGAATGGCACTCACCCTGTGCCACGCTGTAAAAGAAGGCCTGTTGGAACCTCGGTAAGCCCACTTACTATAATGGGGCAGTATTTACAGGTTCAAGAAACAAGTGTTGAAAGATTTCGCTAAGCAGTTTTTACCGAAAATTGCTTATGTCCTATTGAAAGGAGATCTGCTCCTGTCTGTCCAATAGGCATAGCAGAACCTGTAAAAGTGATAGAAGTCTCAAGTAAGCATATATAGGTCAATATAAAATACTATATGTTCTCAATTTTTGAGGGCACCTGTATAGTATAATTGTTCTCACTAAGGTACAGAGCTCACAATCATTTTGCTCCCTCGAGTTCCCGAGCGGCGATGGTATAGAGAAAGAGACGTAGCGCAGCGGCGATGGGGAGGCGCTGGCCCCGAAATCACTTGGGTTTTTGCGTACGGACGCCACTGAATTACACCGGAGATGGGCGCTAACAGCCGCTGCTGTGAAAGTCAACTTTATACATACAATGACAAAAAAGCGGCAGTCGTTACTCTAAACCCATATTACGGATAAAAATATAGGGCGCGGGATGGCCAAGGAAACACGCGTTTCGTGTAAGGCTCGTCAAGAAATGAGGCGCTTGAAAAACCCAGCCTTCTCTATTGGGTACTTGTTTCAAACTCTTTCTTTTCGCGTTGTGCCCAATGAAAAGCATACGGGAAGCGCTTTAGCACGCACGTCGTATCGGTGCGCCGCAGTGTCCTTCCGCAGCATAAAGGCCGCCTTTTTCATCACCATCACCGTGGCAACGAACGCCGAATGACCTTTTCGGACGGGGCGTGTATCACTGGGGGGCGCCTTAACCCCCGCCTCGCCCTGCGGCTGCTCATTACAAAACTATTAAACTTCGGCTTGCAGACGGCGTTCGGAAAATCGGCCTTCGTTGACATGGTGACGGTGATGAAAACAGACGGCCTTTATGCTGCAGAAGAACACTGCGGCGCAGCGATACGAGGTGCGTGCTGAGGCGCTTCCCGCAAGCTTTTTAATGGGCGGAACGCGAACAAAAAGAGTTCAAAATAAGGACTTATAGGGACGCTGAACCGACATCTGGATTCCACAAAACAAGGTGGCAGAGGCGTGCAATGGGACTGTACAAACACCAAAACATCACTCATACAGCGACATCTAGAGCGGATGACCATATTTTCTAAAAAGAAGAGGCGCATTTGACACATATGTTGACGTCTGGTTTCTCCGAGAAAAGTCGGAAAGGAGAGGAAACGGCCTCGCGTCTTCTCCGTCTCGCCGGTCTTCTCCGTCTCGCCGCCTTGAGGTGGAGAAACAGAGAGGAGGAAACGAGATATGTTGACGTGACGTCAACATATCTCGTTTTCTCCTCTCCGTCTCCTCGTCGGCCTCGTTCAATCGCGAGCTCTTTTTCCAAAAATACGGCCGTCCATTCGAGATATCGCCTTATGGGTGGTGTTGTAAGGATTCTAGCGTCCCGCCTACCGCTCCTGCATTGTTTTCTGAAATCCAAATTTCGGTTCCCCATCCCTTTAACGCAGAAGGCTGGTTTTCTCCGGCGCCTCATAATTTGACAAGCCTTACAAGAAAAGTATGTCTTTAGAACGGAGTTTGGAGATAGTCATTTTTACAACATGGGTCGAAAGTATCAATGCGCCAAAAAAGCTTCTTGGTTAGTGGCCTTGCCTGCGACCAAACTTGGATCGTGCCATACTTCGGGACAAAATTTCTTGGCAATGAAGCCGAAGCTAAGCCGTGCCCTCGCGAATATTGAGTGCCGATCGCAGCTGTGCTCGAGCAGTCGTTACTTTTTCGGAAATGCCAAAAAAAGTTGTCCCCGAGTATAGACCTTTTCTACGTGGGCGCCGCCATCTTCAATTCTGGCACTTCCGGTATGCGTCAAAACGTCGCTTTCTTCTCCCCTCGACAGTGGAACGTGTTAACATTTTAATTGCAACCGCCAGTCATTCTTGTTATGACCCTTCTATACTTTTTTACTTGTTCGGGGTTGTAATCTCTTGCTTTTTTTTCGGAACGCATACCGGAAAGGGGGAGAACGTAACTGAGTGCGCGGCTAAATGAAAAAGGTGTATAGACTTTTCCAAGAAAGAGCGTGTGCCCGGTGCCATTTTGAGTGTTCGTGCGTATGGCGCGTGCTTTGCTCGCTTTCCGAAGCGACGAACACGCACGTGCTGGACTGTGAAGATCGCACGCTGGACTGTGATTTTGTAAACATTGAAAAGGTCTATAGACCTTTTCTGTGTACTCTCGTCCCTAGCTACCAAATGGGAGTATCCGGTATGGGCGGCGAAAAAATAATCGAACGCTTCAACCTGCAAATAGTAAAAAAAAACAGAGGGGAGGCAAAACAAGGAAGTGTGACGGTTACGCTTATATCCTAAATGCCTTCTATTGGCATGGCAAAGGCAAAACAATGTTTTCGCCCATACTAGAAGGGACGACAATTCAAGATGGCGGCGTACTTGCAAAAATGGTCTATAGTTTCAGCAGGCCCGTGGAACGCGATAAGCATTCCAACCGAATATCGTAGCACGGCCCCTTTAACGCCGGTTCACACATACAGCCCAGTGCGTAGCACGGCCCCTTTAACTCCGGTTCACACATGCAGTGCAGTGCCGGATCGACGCTGGAAAACAGCACTACCACAGATGTCACTTATCGCCCATGTGGATCCACTGTGGTGCTCGTGACGTATCGCCGCATGATGTTTCACAGCAGTGAGCGGCGATACAGCGCCAATCCATGGATCCCTGCTACTCGGCACAGCATCAGCGCCGCATCGGCGTCTTTTAATGCGATGGCATTATTAATGCAATAGCATTATTAAGCTACTCATCCTAGTTTACTGTCTATCGGGTATCTGGCCTCCTAATGCGCAAGAGGTATGCGTAGTAGACCATTTCAGCTCACTGTGCATGCACCCCATTGCGCCACGCGTATGCCCAGAGGCAGTACGCACTCCTTCACATTCGCACCCTATTCGAAGGACCTGACGACCCTGGCGTTGTCCTCGACGTCGTCCTAAACGCCGTCCTTGAGGTCGTCCTTGAGGTAGTCTTCGAGGCCATCCTAAAGGTAGTCCTAGAGGTGGTCCTAACGATCGTCCTAGAGGTAGTCCTAGACGTCGTCCTCGAGGCCTTCCTAGATGTCATGCTAGAGGTCGTCTCTGAGGTCGCCCTAGAGGTCGTCTTGGAGGTCGTTCTAGATGTCGTCTTTGACGTCGTCTAGGACGTCCTAGAGGGCGACGTTCAGAACGACTTCTAGGACGACCTCAAGGACGACCATTACCGTGGTCTCAAGGACGACACGAATTTAGCGTTGTCCTAGAGGACGACCCTAAATTTAGCACGGAGTTTCCCCGCTAAAGTTATCAGAAAAATTGACGTCACGACCTATGCACCAATTTAGTTTCCCCGCTAAATGTGGCGATCTGCCACGATAAATGCAATCGCATTCGTAGATAATCCCCCTTGTGGCTTCTACAAATTTTACTCGACCATCAATTTGCTGCCACCGTACTTTTTTCAGCCACGATTTGACGCTGTGTTGGAGATGCGAAGAGGCCTTTAAAACGAAACGGAGCATAAACACAAGCGCCGAGCTTCTCACTGCCACCACACGCTGTTGTGATTCTTATCAGGGGGAACGCGCGATTTTTTTTTGTGTGTGTTTTGCGTTGGGCGGCGCACCACCTGTCCAATTGATATTAATGGACTTGTTCCAGAACCGACGCGCCCCATCGCGGCGAAATGCCACGCAGTGCACTCTGGGAACTAGTTGGCCACTCAGTTTCGGTTTCGACAGCAGCTTCATCTCATGCTATCACGCCGCGACCGAACGCGCTGCTTGCGTTTTCGATTATCTGACTTTTTATGAATGTGCACTGCACTCATTCTCGAGAGATACAAAACGAAGACCGGGGCACATTCCTTGGTTCCCGAAACACCGGATATTGTGCGTGCGTATGCAAACGTAGTAAGACGCGGCTTAGTCACCTCACCCCACGAGTGCATCTTTGAGCTCAATGTCAGTAATCCCGTCTAGTACCAGTGAATTACAACTGAAATTTGGTCACGTTGAGACCTACACGTATTTTGTTTGCCAAACGTACGCTTCTTATTTATTTATTTATTTATTTATTTACATACCCTCAAGGCCCTGGGAGCGTTACAGAGGGGAGTGAGTAAAAAACAAAAAAAAAAAACAGTAATAGAAGACATGATAGGTCACGGGTCACTTTCGCAAAAAAATAATTAGTAACAGCACTTTTAAACACATCTTTAAACACAAACACACATCAAAACAGTAATAGAAGACATGATAGGTCACGGGTCACTTTCGCAAAAATAATTAGTAACCGCACTTTTAAATACATCTAACGAGGGTAATAATATTAATGATGCCGGAAGGTGGTCCCACTCTGATGATGTCCTAGGAATGAAAGAATCGTGGTAGGCTGAGGTTCGAGAATGAGGAACGCCGACTTTGTACAGATGATCAGTGCGTGGAGAAACGTAAGCTGGGACGAGAAAGAGCTTCTCTTTAAGAATGGGGTTAGAATTGTATATTTTATAGAAAAGACATAGACGAGAACACTTACGGCGCAAAGAAAGCAGTGGCAAGGAGAGAAGAGATTTCATGGATGATACACTTGCTGTACGGTGATAATTATTAAGTATGAAACGAGCGCCGCGGTTCTGAACTGACTCGAGATGAGAAGTGAGCGTCGTCTGACCAGGATCCCAGATTGAAGCTCCATACTCTAATTTTGAGCGAACCAAAGATTTGAATAATATTAGTTTGAGAGAAACTGGCGCTAGAGAAAAGTTACGTTTTAGGTAGCCTAACATAGAATTGGCATTAGCAATGATGTGGTTAATATGAATATGCCAGGAGAGGTTAGAAGTAATATGCACACCGAGGTATTTATATGAAGTCACACATTCTAACGAAACGTTATCAAGATGATAGATAAAAGGCAAAGTGTTACGGCGAGACACTTTCATTGTTTTACATTTTTTAGTGTTAAGTGTCATGGACCACAGCTTGCACCAATCAAGAACAGCATTTAAGTCGTTTTGAAGAAGGAGAGAGTCAGAATCATTAGTAATCTTACGATAAATAACGCAGTCATCCCCGAACAAACTAAGCGATGATGTGACACACAACGGCAAGTCATTGATGTAAATGAGGAATAACAAAGGACCTAGAACGGAGCCTTGAGGGACGCCAGAAGTAACAGAAGACACTGAAGAATTAGAGTTATTTACATGAACAAACTGAGAACGATTTGTAAGAAAACACTCAATCCAAGTTAGTATCTGAGGGTCAAGGTTGAGTTTGCTAAGCTTGAAGAGTAGTAGTTGGTGAGAAACTTTATCAAATGCTTTGCAGAAATCAAGAAAAATACTGTCAACCTGGGATCCATGATCAAGTAATGAAAATAAATCGTTAGTAAAGACGAGAAGTTGTGTTTCACAAGAAAGCAATTTACGAAAGCCATGCTGTGAGGACGAGAAAAAAGAGTTGGATTCGACATATTTAACAAGATGTGAATAAATAATATGCTCTAACATTTTACAAGGAGTACTGGTTATGGAAATGGGTCTATAATTGTCGGGGCAGTGTTTGTCGCCTGATTTATGAAGTGGAACCACCTTGCCAGTTTTCCAATCTTCAGGAAGGACACCAGTAAGAATAGATTGCTCAAACATTTTAGTAAGAAAAATTGCACTGTAAATTTTAGTATTCTTTAGAAACTTAGTGTTAATATTATCAATACCACATGATGAGGACACCTTGTTGCTTCATTGGGCGAAAAGCAAGCCGCGTCCTCACAGGCCGTGGCGTCACGAGGGTCAGCGGCACCCGGGGCGGTAGCCCGCCCCGCCGCAACACCCCCCCCCCCCCTCCCCCGCTCTCGCGTGGCGCGCCGCTACTCCCCCCTCCCCCCCCCCCCCCCCCCCCGCTCTCGTCGCCCGCCGCGACACCCCCCTGAGCGCTGCACCCGGGGCGGTCCGCCCCCCCCCCCGCCCCCCCCCCTTGTGACGCTACTGCGAGTCACAGGAGTATCAAAGTTGAGCCCAGCGTTGGCGCATGAACTTTTAATAAAACGCAATAAATTCGACCCCACTGCTGCACAAAAGTTGCTCTGATGTCTTCCTCGTGTCATCACATATCTCACACTCAAATTTTATGCTGATAGAAGATTAAATTTTCGCAAACGCCGAGATCGGTTAGCTCCGACGGAGGCCCTAACAAGCGTCCCCTACTCCTCTCTAAGCATTTTTGGACGAGCTTTTACTGACGCCCAAGATTTGTGCCTGAACGGTGTGTCTGAAATTATCTCGGCATACTCAGTCAGGAAGAAAGCAAACAAATAACAAATATTATGGCCATTAGCAACCGTCAAATGCGCTTTGAATAATTTCGTTCGTTTCGCGCACCGCATAGGGGTTCATGCCTGTCCGGCGCACTTCCGGCGAACGGTGCGACATTCTTCCCACGACTGCTCGACTTTTGCTTTCTTAGAACGGTTTGTACGTGCGAATGTGCCTATATGATTGCAGGATACCTTTATGCGCATACGCGATGTTGAATATTAGTGGAATGCAAGCAGGTGGACTTCAAGTGCGGTGCTGCGGGGCAGTACAGATAAGAGATGAGAAGTGTGTTCTAATGGAGCTTTTCAATGGCGCCTCCGAGTTTTACCTCGCGTACTCAGGTGTATTAAGAAAAACAGTAATTGCAAAAAGTTATATTTCGTCTATGGACGCAGGAAACAAACAAACTTCCTGATCAGTTCATCAACAACACTAATGTAAAGACGCGAGCTCGATGTAGGCATACTTATTGATTGCCACAGCTTGTTGATTCGTACACAAGCAAGATCCCCGAGCTTCGCAGCGTCGAGATTCCCAACACTGGCTCGTTCACATACCTCGAAAGGCGAACAGAAAGGCTCGGGTACAAAAATAAACAAGCATGTGTCAAGACAAGCTATACGTCTCGGGCTTGTGCTAAAGCTTCGATGTCTGGCCATTTAGTTCAGTTTAGAGACCACACATGACGCTCTCGGGACCAGAAAACATGAGATAACGGCCATTTATGGTCCACGCTCTGTGTATAATCTCTTGTCGACGTGTCGATCGAAACCGAAACCATGGCACTCCCCTCCCTGGCCAACTAGTTCCCAGAGTGCAACGCGCGCCGTGTTGCATGCAGGGGTTTATGGAAGTAGTCTATTGCACCACACACGGTTACAAAGCTCGAAAGTAAAAAAAAAAAAATTGACCGCATCTCCACGTGGTGAATGATGTTGATTGGGGCGAGGCTCTGGTGGTGCTTGTCAGCGTAGACGCTGAGCCGCAGCATGCCGAGCCTTTCGTTCATTTTCATCCATGTCAGAAAGAGAATGTGTGGTATGGAACGTGGTTGTTATATACACATTTGAGCATTTGACCGCAGCACCCTTTCGTCTATAAACGTTGAGCTAATGCATGCAAAGTTTAACGCGATTATATACGCATTTGACCGCAGCGCCCTCTCCTGCATATACGTTGAGCGGCTACATGCAACGTTTCATCTATGACATCCCCAGCTCTTGAGTTACTACCACATCTCAGAGCCCCCTACTCGTCCCGCAGTCGTGGCCCAGTGGTTAAGGCGATGGACTAAAAATCCATTGGGGTCTCCCCGCACAGGTTCAAATCCTGTCCACTGCGCAAAAAGTTTTTCATCATGTTTTTCATCTCTTTTTTTTTCGTTTCATTTTTTTTTGCCCTAAACGGGCACGTGAGCTCACGAGCAGGAGCACGAGCACTGGACGCCAGACAGATGGACGGACGCCAGACAGACAGATGGACGGACGGACATGGCTAGCCCCTAAGGAGCTTCGCCCCTAAGGGTACATTTATACTCCAACGTAACGTCGTCGGGCGCCGCGTAGCGCAGCGCGCGCAGGTACTTATTGGTTGCAGATATCGAGTTCCTGGTTGCCGGCCAATAAAAGGCGCGCGTTCTGCGCTACGCTGCGTTCAGTGCGCTCAACGTCGGAGTATAAACAGCCCTTAGAACATACAAGTCCGAGCACAATCGAAGCACACACGTTGCTGTCTTTGAAACTGGCGAACACATCCCGGCAACCACCACACGAGAAACAGACGTGTAAAGACGTTTCGATCGACAGTGTAACATCGCCGACTAAGTCCTTTCTTATTATTTTATGATTCAAAAATTGATTGGAGCAACGGTAGGGCATACAACGGTCTCAAATTTTTACTTCTAATATTTCAAGAAAAGCCACCGTCGTTCTTTTAAGAGATGCGATTCGCGTGATGACATGAGGCGGCGGCTCACCGCGCATGCGCCGTAGTGCGTGTACCCCTCCCCCCGCAGCGCGCGCCTGCTGCGTTGTCGGATGTGTCGTCTGCTTGGAAGCAGACGCCTTGAAACAGCACTTGTGTTATAAAGAAAAAATTCGATGGCGCATGTCTAAGCGGCACACACAATGTCTGAAGGCTCGAGAAGCTTTCTCGTCGTCAGACTTCAGTGTGAGATCTACATTTCTCGAACGCAAAGCGAAACGTATGTCCCGCCACAACCCGGAGCTCTGCAAGGCAGGTTTCCTGCAAGAGTGGTGTGTTTAAACTTGGCGCACGTGTCTGCTTCTCCGTCATTTAGTTACTCGAGGATTAATTTGCTTACAGCGATATAACTGCGCGTCTGATCGACCGCTACATCGAAATCGAAGATGGCCCCATGATCGACTGTTTTCTGCGGACATCTGGCGAACGCAGGCTGAGCGATTTCATGACCTGGCAGTCGGAACGTGCAGCCATCTACTTCCAGACAAAGAATTTCCCCGATTTCGTTTTGTTGGATATGTTCAAGATGATGCTTCACTATTCAGCATCTTCGTCTTCAAGAAAGGTAAGGTTTAGTACAAGATATAAACGCATTGAAATTTGTTGTCCTTTCTAAGCCTCTTAATGTATTTCTTTCTAATTCATTGCATAGCATTAGGTGTTAAGGGGGATGCCCCCGCCCGTCACTCAATGGTCAAATTTCGCTAAGCAAACCTGAGTTTCGGGAATGCACGAGTGTTGATTATTTTGGAGGTTAATTATGAAGACAGAGCGAAGGTCGTGCAGCCATTGGATCTTCTCCTGAGAGCGCTGGACATTTTTTTATATACAGAAATATGACCGTTCGGACCTTTTAAGCTCATTTTGAGTCAATTTTAAAATTAAGTACAGGGTGTCACAAAAGAAACTTTACACGGTCTTTTTTACCGCAAAAATAAACTAGGCATCGCTGAACGCTCATTCTCCGCCCAAAGGTAGAGCTAGAGGTCACAACCAGATGCCAAAGTTTCAGCCCGATCCGATAACTTTATCAAAAGTTATAAGTGATTTTCTGAAAATTTCAATGGGAAAATGGAGCCCATTTTTGCCCGTTTTCGGTTTCTGGTGCCATAGAGCCCCATGTGTTTGAAAACTCCGTCGGCCGCCATTTTCCCATTGAATATTTCAGAAAATCAGTTATAACTTTTGATTAAGTTATCGGATCGGGCTGAAACTTTGGCATCTGGCTGTGACCTCTAGCGCTACCTTTGGGCGGAGAATGAGCGTTCGGCGATGCCTAGTTTATTTTTGCGGTAAAAAAGACCGTGTAAATTTTCTTTTGTGACACCCTGTATACTTAGAAGATAAAAGTGACAAAACGAATTGTAGTACGTGTTAGAGGTGTCTTCTTTTTTAAATTTGAAGATCCTGACGGGAAAACTAAATGTGGTATTTGCGTATTTGTATAACTACACTTGACAGGACAGTTTTCGCTGGTTTTATAATCTAATGGTTCAACGAGATGGCGACACCGGCACCAAATGCCCAAGCCAGAGCGTTTTCTGCTGCTGTTGTTGTCACGAGCTTGCACGGACGGCGAAGGCGGCACGCGTCATTAAGGGGGATTCAACCGCTATTTATTTGTACCCTTTTCCTCATAGATGGCGTAGAATTTTTCCGGAACAAACGAGTTGCATGTTCGCAGCTGCGCATGCAGGTCGAGCGCTCGGGGTGGGCTCGGGCCACGGGCTGTTCGCCGCCGACCTCGAGCTAGATCTTCTTCGCTCTGCGTCCGCCACTGGAGGAAGCGGCCAACAGGCGGCGCGAGATACGAGCCAGTACATACGTAGATTACAGTGGGTAAAAAAACGTAGAATAAGCTTTGATTTCCGAATGAATTCGAAGTTCCATCCACGTTCGAAATTATCAAAAGCACAAGGTGCGGCGTTGCGGACATTTGGACCAGCACATTTAACACGCAAACGTTGTTTTGCAAAAAAAAAAAAAAATATATATATATATATATATATATATATATATATATATATATATATATATATATATATATATTGTGGGAACCACGTGTTCCCCGCATCCCTATCTAGGCCTAGCTCAGGCAGGCCGTGGGACGTCGCCAAGTGGGGGCGCATCCCGGATGCGAGGGCGAAGCCGTATTCCTTGGTGGGCGGCTTTCCCTCGTCCTTCTCGGGTGATTTGCCGGAGGCACACCCCTCGGGATCATGACTTGGACGCGTCCGCCCCTCCGGGGAGCCACCTACATCCGACCCACCCTGGGCGCGTCCATTCCCGCAGGCTATATAAGACGGCCCTAATCCAACGGGCGGGACTCTCGCTGGGGGAGGCTCTGCTCGACAGAGCCTTCCTTTCTTTTATCTGATCCTCCCCCTCCGTGATACTGTCAATTGCGGCAGCGCGGACTCCGACTGGTGATCCTGTCAAAAGAGACAGCGCCGTCATCTCCACCATTGTTGGCCCTCAGGGCAAGCGTGTGACATTTGAGTCAATAAACACGTTTTTATCCGGACCCAAGGAACCTTCTGTGTTTCTAAGTGGTACCCCCCCATAAAAGGGGAAACCCACATCTGGCGCCCCAACGTGCGGCCTGTCCGGCGACTGCAAACAAAGCAGCACTCTCGCAATCACAGCGAACCAGGCCAATTTCCGGCTAAGAACTTCGTGGACGGAGGGAGAGGCGAATGCCCAAAACCCGATGCCACTCAACGTCTTTGTGGCCACATCAGCCACGCACGGACACAATGAGCAAGTGTCCTTTCAGCCGAGCTCCCCTAATGGGTATGACGCAAACTGCCCGGAATGCGATCGAGGCACTCCTTCTCGGAGCGCGCCAGCCTTCGTCGCTGAGTCAAGCCCACCCGCGACTTTCGAAGTCAACACGGGTCTGACGAGACAAGAGACGATGGCGCAACAGCAGGCGAATGCAGCCTCTTACAGCTTCGATCTCTTAACCTCAGACTGGCCGTCAGCTTCTCCGCACGGAGATAACACTGACGCCGTCTACGAGCCGCAGCACAGCACAGCTGCTACAGGCGCACCAAACCACTCGGCGGGCCCACACAGAGGGAACCCGCCAGCCGCACATGCGGAGAGCGATTCTCACCACAGAGAAAACACGCTCGGCGCGTATCACCCCCTGCTAGAAAACGCAGCGCGGGTGATCGAAAGCCTGACGGGCGCACTGCAAACAACAGTTAGGCCCCCGCCGCCGACACGGCCACCGGTCAGAATCCCTATCCCGACATACCGAGGGTACGGAGACCGAGTGAGTGCGACAGACTTCCTCGAAAACCTGAAAAAGTACCAACAGGCAATGGGAATGTCGGACCACGAGATACTTGAACGCATCTTGCCAATCTCGTTGGTGGACCAAGCGGCGCGGTGGCTCCGTCTAACCGGAAGCCAGCTGTCGTCGATCGAGCAGTTCCGCAAGGCATTTCGCCAGGAATTCCTCCCTGCAGACTACGAACGCAGGATGAGGCGAGAGCTCGAACAACGGACCCAACACCCAGACGAGTCACTGTTGGAGTTCGTTAGGGCGATGCAAGAGCTCTTTGAGCTAGCAGAACCCTCAGCGCCCAATGCAGAGCGGGTAGAGCGAGTCATTCGACAATCGCACCCGACTTTTGCGGCGTATCTCCGAGGCAGTCGCTTTCGCGACTTGAACGAACTGGCCTCGGAGGCTCGGCGGATTCAGGGAGACATTCTTGCCGCACGAGCGTATCGTCCCCCACCACCAGCATCAACGGCACTCGAGCCGCGCTGCGCTTGGAACGGGGACGCGGCGTCCCGAAACAGGAGACACGAAGCCGCCCACTACGCAAACGAGCGAAGTCGAAACACGTACGACATATCAGATCGTGCGCTCGACCCGTAGACCTACGAACGGCGGGCAGCAGAGACTGTGCCGCAGTTCAAGAGGCGAGATCGGAACACAGAGTTACCGACGCCACGGGAGGAAACGCAGCCACGTCCAAACCCACAGGACGAAAGGCGCGGCGCGCATCAAAACGCGCGACAGGACTCAAGAAAAGTCCCGCAACAACGTTGCTTTCGCTGTAATAGCGCCAACCACCTGGTTCGACAATACCCAGAACGGCAGAACCCTGGTCCCCAACAGTCGGGAAACGAGCAAAGCCACCGATAACCAACCCGGCGGCTCAAAACGGCACGGAGCAAGAGACTCTTTTGCCTACAGCCTACAGAATAGGCTTTCCGACCGGCACGCTGGCACCATTCATAGCCCTGACGATTGTCGGTCGGACGTTCAAGGCACTGCTGGACACAGGAGCCAGCGCCTCGCTTTTCGGCGACGAAGTGTTGACCCACCTCCAGCAAAACTCAGTGCATATGAGGGAGGGCAACACGGCCTTTCGACTCGCGTGCGGTACCGCCCATTCAAGCGGTACTGTGCGGTTGGTTGCGAGATGGGAGAATCGAGTAAGACGGCAACGCTTCGTTCATCTCCCCAGTCTTTCCGTTCCGATCATCCTGGGCAGAGATTTTCTCGCCAAAACAGGGATCGTGATCGACGTGAGTAGCGGTGGCTACCGAGAGGGCACATTCGCACCTCTGAAACCCTTCTGCGAACCCCCAACGCCAGAAAAAACACTGGTTAATGGGGCAGGCAGCACCTGCCAAGACAAGGCAACAGAATCACAAAAACCGGGTATGAACCCCTCGACAGGTACCCCGATGCGGTTGCAAACAAGCGCCGTAGCGTCGGAGGTCACCCACCCCCTGCTGACTGAGTCATGCTACGGGTCAGGGCAAGAAAAAGCCCGTTTGTCGACATTATTGCGACGCTATGACGCCATGTTCACGGAGCGTCCCGGGTGCACAAATGAAGTGCGACACCGGATCGACACGGGCGATGCGCTTCCTCGGAGGCAAAACGCACGACCCGTCAGCCTGGCTAAACGAAAAGCCATCGACGTCGCTTTGGACGAAATGATCGACACCGGAGTTGTCCGGCGGTCAAACAGTCCCTGGGGATTTCCCGTTGTGTTGGTCCCAAAAAAGGACGGCAGCTCACGTCTCTGCGTAGACTATCGGCGTCTAAATGACGTAACGCGGAAAGACGCATATCCGCTCCCGAGCATTGACTCGATCCTTTCCAACCTCGGCAGCGCACGGTATTTCACAACCCTGGACGCCAGCCGAGGCTACCTCCAAGTTCAAATGGAGGCGGGTGACGAGGCAAAAACAGCCTTTGTGTGTCACCGCGGGCTTTTCGAATTCACAAGAATGCCCTTTGGTCTGTGCGGAGCGCCAATGACGTTCCAACGCTTGATTGACCGAGTACTGGGAGAAGCCAAATGGAACCATGCAATGGCCTATCTCGACGACATTGTCGTGTACTCCAACACCTTCGAAGATCATCTACGAGATCTGAAGGATGTGTTCGACAGGCTAAAGGCCGCGGGTATCACATTAAACCCAGAAAAGGCCCAAATAGCCGAAACCCGCATCAACTTGCTTGGGTTCACGCTCAACTGCGGGCGCATCGCGCCAAACCCCGAGAAGCTAAAGGCTATCCGGGAGTTTCCGGCGCCGACGGACGTAAACTCGCTCCGTCGCTATCTGGGAATGGTAAACTTTTACCGCCAATTCATCCCAAACTGCGCATCACTCCAGGCGCCACTAACGCGGCTACTGAGAAAGACCGTGAGATGGAGTTGGGGTCCCGAGCAGGAGGCAGCATTCCGCTGCACCTCCAAAGCGCTCGCGGACACAGCTGAACTAAAGCTGCCCGACTTGAACAAGCCTTTCGTGATCCAAACGGACGCGAGCAAACTGGGCTTGGGAGCGGTCCTGCTCCAAGAGCACGAGGGAGTGCTTGGTCCGGTAGCTTTTGCTAGCCGCTCGCTGACACCCGCTGAGGTGAACTACAGCACATGTGAACAAGAGTGCTTGGCCATTGTTTTTGCCTTGAAGCGCTTCGACATTTATGTCGACGGGACCACGTTCACGATCGAAACAGATCACCAGAGCCTAAGGCTGTCCAGACTTCGCGAACCCGCAGGACGGTTAGCGAGATGGGCCTTGCTACTGCAGAAATACGACTATGTCGTGCGGTACAGGAAAGGCAGCACAAACGTGGTGGCCGACGCACTGTCGCGAGCCCCCGTAGACTGCGCAAATCTTTCCGCGAGGACCCAGGCCGAGCCAACGGCAAACTCCAAGCCAGGCGAAGCCGAAAATCAGTCCAAAATGGAGGCAGCACCACTGACCTCCTCGGACGAAAACGTGAACCACATAGACGCAGTGAGCGCAGTGGGGATCGTGTTCAGCAAAGAAGAGCTACTGAAAGCTCAGCAGAATGATCCATTTTGTCGAAAGGTGATCGACGGACTCTCGAGTGAGTCGGACTCTGTGGAGTCGGGCGGCGCGTCCGCCGGGCGTACGACTGCTGGTATTGCAGTAAACGCCGAGTGTCGGGATGTATCTGGTACTGGTACTGACACGCTGGATCAATTTCTGCTGAACGCCGACGGGCTCCTGCTGAAGTATATCCCATCAGAGAAGGAAACAGACAATGTGTTCAAGGTGGTAGTGCCAAAAAGTCTGAGGTGCGCAGTAATGCGTTACTATCACGAATCGCACTTGGCCGGACATGCGAGCGGCTCCAAGACTTACACAAAGTTATGCCACATCGCAACCTGGCCGGGCATGAAAAGGGACGTATTCCGCTACGCCCGCACGTGCCACACTTGCCAAAGCTTCAAACCAAGAGGCGGCAAACCTCCGGGCCTAATGCAGCCGATCCACAGCCAAGAACCATGGTCTTTGGCGGCTTGCGACGTGGTCGGCCCTTTACCAAGGAGCCCCAAAGGACACCAGTATCTGTTGGTTGTCACTGACCACTTCAGCAAATGGGTAGAACTTTTCCCACTACGAAAGCTGACGGCCCAAGCAATCACTGAAAAGCTCATGGAGGTGTTCACCCGATTCGGGTTCGCTGAAGCTCTTCTAACAGATAGAGCAAGCTACTTCGTCGGGAAGGTATTTGTGGACGCTTGCAAAGCGCTGGGCATCAAGCACAGAACAACCACACCCTACCACCCACAGGCGAACATCACGGAGCGATGTAACAGAAACATCAAACCCATGCTGGCAGCATTCGCCGAAAAGCACCGCGACTGGGACGCATACATTCCCGAGATTGGGTTCGCTCTCCGTTCCACTGTCAATCGTTCGACAGGTTTCACCCCCGCCTTCGTCACATTTGGAAGAGAATTGCCGAATCCAATGGACCGGGTCCTGGGGGCAAACGCTGGGGTGAGCGACGCACATTCGAAACAGACTGAACATGCGCGCACGCTACAAACCCGGATGACGAAAGCCTTCTCGGAGGCCCGTCGCAATCTCGGGGTAGCGCGAGCTAAACAAAAAGCTCAGTACGACCGCTCTCGCTGGGATCTCCGCTACAAAGTAGGCGATCTCGTGCTCAGACGAAACCATGTTCTGAGCGATGCCAGCAAAGGCTTTTCTGCTTCACTGGCACCAAAGTGGTTGGGCCCGTACCGAGTGCACGAAGTATTGTCACCACTCGTGTACAAGCTGACTGAGAAAGACCCGAGAAAAGTCAGCGGGCCTGTGCATGTCTGCGATCTCAAACCCTACAATGAAAGGGAAGAGGAAGGGGACGAACAAACGCAGCCCCCGCGGCAATATGCACGCAAAACGCGCGATAACGCCGACGATGAACAACAGGCGTCTCGCTACAATCTGCGAACTCGGAAAACCTAATATCCGAAGTTTTCGTAGAGGCAGCCCCAGTAAGTGGCGAAATGTCACATCAAGGGAAGTGCAAATCATAATGCACCTGCTGCCTTCGCGAACGCGCCAGACACCATTGTTTGCTGGCAAGCAGTGACCTAGATAGAAGGTCACCTCAGCGTTCGCTCCCGGATCAACCCGTAGGGGAATCCCCCGAACTATAGGCATCCGAGGGAAAGGGTAGGCGTAACGGCCATTGGTCAGTTATTGCCACCTACGCTCACGTGTGCAACACGTCACCGCAAGAACGCGGTGCGAGCGTCGTCACAAGCAGTGTTGCCAATTTAGCTACTTTGTAGGTAGATCTAGCTACTTTTGGAGGCAACTAGCTACGAAATTTCTCCGTCAGCTACGAGTAGCTAAATGGGCTCTTTTCTAAATTCTAGCTCCATACTTAGCTATTTTCGTGAATTCTAGCTTTTTATAGCATATTTTCTGCGGTTGGTAACTTGGTAACTTTTTTGTTTACTTAGTTTGTGGACTACATACGATTGAGTGGGCCACATAAAGGTTTGGGGACCGTTACAAGCGGTACTTGAATTTTTCTGTGCTGTATCCAAACGCGCCACGAGTTCTCTTCACTGAGATAGATTGCCTCAATGTTGTTGGAGTTAACTGACGTCATGATATGTATGAACTGTAGACCGGATTAATCGCACAGGAAAGAATCCACTGCGCGCTTCCGCGGCTTGCACCGGCTGCCACCTCTTGGACTGCGTCTGAAGCTGGAGAAATTCTTATATCCCGTGGTTCAGGCAGAACTTTGAGGAGTACCGCTTCTACCCAGGACGTTATCCAGGACATGATTTAGAGTGTCCCCTTGGGTTTCGCTTGTTCGTTGTAAAACAAGGGATCAAAGACCGGAGATGGCGGACAGAGGCAAGCTTTACAAGCAACTGGTTTAAATGTTCATTTGATAGAAGTGCTATGTTTCAATAAGACTTGGGTAAATTTAGCTACTTTTAGCACATTTCTGGAAACTTTAGCTACTTTTAGCTATTTTTGGGTAGCCTTTTAGCTACATTTCTTCCTTATGATCTGGCAACACTGGTCACAAGCGGTCGGAGACCAAGTAGTCATTCGACCGCAGTACGTCCCCGCATCCACGAAGAGGATCCCCAGCCAGTACAGCTGGGCTTCGCGCCGTTCGGGAGCTGCTGCCTCCTGGCTGCGGCAGTTCAGCGGCGTCCATGGATCACGGCTGCGCGGGACGCGTCAGGCAGCCCCGCTCACGACTCTACCCCAGCCGGCCGCAGGCCGAACCAGCGATCCGCAGTCTTCGTGCGCCGTCGGGGTCGACAACCGGTCACGGACTGCCCGCTCATCTTCTACGGGACCCGCACGGCGGTCGGACAGCTCGCCGACCAGGGACCAGCCGTTCCCGTTTCCCGTGACAAGTCCCAAGGGCCCCGCGATCCACATCGACCGAAGACACTACGCCATGGTGAGCGAGCGACTGCGTCGTCGGACACGTCACAAGGACCGTTGACTTATTTGTTACCCCAAGCATGTGGGAGCCGGCACCGCCGCGTTGTTTTTGTTTTGTTTTATTTTCGAGAGTCGGTAGGTTAATTTTTTATTTTTCTTAAACCTACCTCAGCCTTAAGGAGGGGGGAGTGTGGGAACCACGTGTTCCCCGCATCCCTATCTAGGCCTAGCTCAGGCAGGCCGTGGGACGTCGCCAAGTGGGGGCGCATCCCGGATGCGAGGGCGAAGCCGTATTCCCTGGTGGGCGGCTTTCCCTCGTCCTTCTCGGGTGATTTGCCGGAGGCACACCCCTCCGGATCACGACTTGGACGCGTCCGCCCCTCCGGGGAGCCACCTACATCCGACCCACCCTGGGCGCGTCCATTCCCGCAGGCTATATAACACGGCCCTAATCCAACGGGCGGGACTCTCGCTGGGGGAGGCTCTGCTCGACGGAGCCTTCCTTTCTTTTATCTGATCCTCCCCCTCCGTGATACTGTCAATTGCGGCAGCGCGGACTCCGACTGGTGATCCTGTCAAAAGAGACAGCGCCGTCATCTCCACCATTGTTGGCCCTCAGGGCAAGCGTGTGACATTTGAGTCAATAAACACGTTTTTATCCGGACCCAAGGAACCTTCTGTGTTCCTAAGTGGTACCCCCCCATAAAAGGGGAAACCCACTATATATATATATATATATATATATATATATTTAGAGCTTAATTTAAAGCTAGAAAACAAAAAGAAATAAAGTGGCAGTTTTGCACTTCCTATGTCGTATATCGACCTGCTCTTCGTCTGAATACTGGTTTGCAAACCCGCTCTCAGATTGTGTGGAGTAAAGCCCATCTATCCTGGGAAAAGTGGCGCCAGTCATTTTTGTGGAAATGCAAGAGACGCGTGCCGTGCGCCACTTCTAGGAAGAACTAGAGCAGACATGTGCAAATTACTCAAAAAAGGCAGTTAAGTTAAGTTACTGAGTATCTACGCCAAAAGTAATTGGAGTAGAGTAGAAATTACACATTTGTAATTGTAATTGAGTAAACTACTAACTACTGTAAAAAAGTAGCGAGTTACTTTGAAGTTACTTTCGAAGTTACTTTTTTATATTTTTGTGGTAGCAAATTGAACAGCAGTTTTGATTTGTGTAAAACCCTGCGAGCCTGAAATAAATGCAGTCATTTTATGACTTGCGTTTTCACCAAAATAGTTTATTCGCTCGCAGAAGCAATTTACTTTCAAAGTTATTGATAGGAGAGTTTTCGCCTTTTCCTCCTAACGACGTCCCCAGCTCAGCTAAAAAGACGTTCCACCGAAGCGCTGGATGGAACGGCAGCGTTGAGTTTGAGAAACAGGCTGTGCACGGTCGGGTAAGCGAGTGTAGGCATCTTAGGTGTCCATGACGAAACACGTGAGGTTTGCCTCGTTTGGGGGGTTGTATAACAAACTCTCCTCCTTTTGTCTTTTTTCTTCGGCAAGTTGAGATTGTTATGACTGGCCCCTCTTTATTCCCACGACGTTCGGAGAGTACGCTGAGCGAGTGCACCTGACCGTCAAGGGTTCAAGTCTCACGCCACGACGATGAGATCATCCGGACGACTGCGCGTATCGTTGCAGTGCTAGTGCAACGCTACCGAAAAAAAAAAAAAGTTTTTTTGTTTTTTTTTATTTAACAGAAGATAAAACGAAGTATACTTCGCCGCTGACGCCGGGTCCAATAAAAGGAACTCCCAAGTGTGACTCGCAACCCTCACCGGCGACTACGGTATCCCGACGCGCCTGACACGCCTGACAAGTAAATCGTTTTCAACAAAGAGGAGGTCTCCCTGTCGTGGAAGGTCGGAAGGGCTCGAAGGATTACGTGAACAAGCATTGACACTCGTACAGTTGCAGCTGGAAGCGGGAATGTGCTCCCATGAACGGATTATCCGTGTCTGTGTTTCTGTGCGGTGAAGTCCGCCTGTGCAAGCGAGTATTCGCTGACGACGAGGCGACGATGGGAACAGGCGCCAAGCTGCAAGGTCATTCCAGTGGCGCCTCCCGTAGAACCCCCAAACCGCTTGAGTCAGAACTCACAAAGGGCAGGCAACATGAAAACAACAACAACCTTCGGAGTGCCCCCGTCTTTGCTTGCACGGTTGCAGCTGAAGGCGCGGCGCCTGCGTGCGTTACCGGATTAGGTCAATACCCGACCAAGGCTTGTTAAGCATGCATGCATCCTCTTCCTGCGTTCGTGCGCGCCGGTGTTATGTTTTGGCTGCTCATCGCCCCCTTGGCCCAAGGACGCCTGTGATGCATTTTCTACGGCTGCGAGGGGGCCCCTTGTTCGGGAAGGCCACTTCATCTGCCGACGATTTCGAAAGTAGTTAGTAATTTGAGTAGAAGTTACCTGAAAAATGTAGTTAAATTAAACTACTAATTACCCAAATAAAGTTGTAATTGAAAGTTACCAAGTTACTCGGAAAAGTAGTTAAACTACAGTAGTTTGAGTAGAGTAGTTGAACTACGTCCAAGTCTGCCCAACAACGCCACCAGCGAGCTGCCCGACAGCTGCCGCCAGCCCAGAACATGCCCGAGAGCTGCCAGCCGCTTGACCGTTTCGTCACCGACGAAGGATTCTTCTCGAGCCACCCCCGAGCTACCGGCCTGCGGACCAGGAGGAGCCAACGTGCCACCCGTGAACGACGCAGCCCGTCGACCTGATTAGCCCATCCGTAAGCGACCCGACGACGGCGACCATTCCAGCCAGTAATATTAAAATGCTAAAAGTATTTGCCTGTCTCCTGCTTGCTCTCCACCGAGGGAGGAACCCCGTTTACTGAGTTTCTCATCGAAACTTTACAGAGCTGAGCCGAGTTCATCATGCCGAACGTTGTCGCAACCCTCGCGTTCAAAACACGATCAGATCACAGGCCCAAGCAATGGCCGACTCGGATATTTTCGTAAGCTGCTGAGAAATGGTGGGCGCTTCTGGAAAGGTTTCGGTTTCAACGCAGAGTCTGGTGTATGGGTCGCTTTTTATGAAGACGAGCGTCATGAACGAGTGACTCGATGGGAGCGTTGCAACAATCCACTTTCCCGGCCAAACTTGGAGGGGCAATTGTCGCCGTGACTGCAGGTCACGTGACCTCTACACCAATCCAGCTTCCCCCTAAAATTTAGCGGGGAAGCTGGATTGTAGGAGGATGTGGGGAGAAAGAGGAGTTCCAGAGGGTGGGGGAAGGAGGGGAAGAGAAAAAAGCGGAGAGGTGAAGAGGGGCAGAGTACGAGGGTGAGGAGACGGATTCGATAAGCGAAGAAGAGGGAAGGGGGAGGGAAGGGTGGGAAAAGAAAGCAGAAAGAAATGAATGAAAAAAATAAAGGGATTAAAGTGGCACTGACACCCCAAATGTCATTTTTTTTTTATTGTCTAAAACGACGCAAGTTGTAATCATAGACACGCAAAAAAAACCGCATCGCGAAAAAAAAATTTCCCCGCGCGCGCGCGCCTTTTTATTTTTGGCGTTTAAATCTCCCGCCGCTACCTCCTCGCTTCTTTTGATCGGTGACGCCAGATCACCTCATTCACCTCGCACAGGCCCGTCACCAGGGCTGTGACAACCTTGCTCAGCAGCTTGTAGGTGTTCGGCAGACAAGTTATGGGACGTAGCTCTTTGCGCTGGCTTGCTCGTTTCTTCTTCGCTATAAGGTGCGTCGTGCCCACGTACAGTCGCTTGTCAATCTGTTCGGGGTCATCAACTGCTTTGACTAGAAGGTCGGTGAGACGAAGGTGGAGTGCAGTCAACATTTTAATGAAAAATCTGAATACGCTGTCGGGCCTGGTGTTTTGCAGTCGGGCAGGAACTTGATTTTCTCCTCGATTACCCTCTGTCTCTTTCCTCCTCAGCTTCGTTCTGAAGCTCCACTGGGTCCAATTCAATCAATTCCTGGTGCTTCCCTTCTTCGCCATTGGTCGCCCAGATTCTTCGCCAGAAAATAATTACCTTATCAACATCGATGTTCTCGTCTACCTCCTTCCGGTCTTCGTCAAGTATCCAGTAGAATGCGGACCGATTGAACTCGAACAGCTTGTTCGTTCTCCGATACTCCGTCCGGTTTGCCGCAATGACCAGTTCTTTTCTGAAAGACCTCCCTTCTCTCCTCGATCTGGTCCAGAAGCTTCTTAAACTGGTCCTCGTTGTTCGAGTGGTACTGGTTGACTTTGCAAATTTGTTTAGTGCTCTCGAGGGAGCCTCGTTCTGTTTGTGACTGGTGACGATTTGCAGCTGTTGACTAAACTTCTCGATTTTTTTTTTTTTAATGTCCTCCTTCCAGTTTACCTCTTTCTTTGGCTTCTTGGTCACATCCACATATGTCAGCTGGCAAGCGTAGATCAAATCATTCAGCTCTGCTAAAGTATTCGCGTTCGTTTCCAGATCCTCTCGCTCGATCACCAGACTGAGCATCTCGATAACCTCATAGTTTACTTCTTTGCTGCATACCTTTCTTGTTCTTCTTCGGTAAGTTTGGTGATAAAAGGCCAGCTCGATGTTATTAGCCAGCAAATTCTTCACATTGATGTACAATAGGCTATTTCATATGGTCACTGGCAACTGGTGTACAGTTGGCTATTTCGTTTGGTCGCTGGCCACGGCCGTTTTCGTTCTACGGCCCCATTGAGTAGGCAGTTGTCGATTTTTCCAACGGGTATACTTGTTTTTCATCGTTATCGACGTTACATTCTGGTTACGCTTCCGATTATACTCGATTGTTATTTTTGGCCACCAACCGTTGGGCATCCGTCCATGTGGTTCTTTACTTAGCTCGATCACCAGACCCAACCATATTCTTGGTGTTGTCGTCTCCCTGTTGGCTCGCCTCACGATCACTGCAAAAGCCACTTCTTTGCCGCCGGATTCATCGTCATCATCGCCTTTCTCGTCGGTTGGTGGTTCAGTTGGTTGATGGTCATTGCCTGTTGGGTTGGCACTGTTGTTATCGTCGGTGATGGCTGCTGGGGTTGGTGGCGAATGACTCAATGGCCGTTGCATTCGCGAGACGTCCTTGATTTCGGAGGGGTTTTCAGTTCCGACGTTTGAAGATTTGTTATTTTGCGTTTCCATCCCTGTTTGGTTTGTACTAATAAATATACAATCCGTAAGCATATCGACAAGCTCCGAATGAGCATCTGTGGAGCTTATCTGTGTAAAAGAAACCGAGTCATAAGCTGCAATTACTCTAGCGCATGACCCGCATCACTGAATTTGATCTGTTCATGTTGTTCCGACATTTTTTTCGGAGGCGTTCTAGACGTTTAGTGGACAGACTACAAAATAGTGATTCACGAATTTCTGCTGCGTTACTGGGATTACAACATACGGTACCGAGCTTCTTACGTTGACATGATGAATGCTAGATATTACTGGCTGATCTCGGAGGTACTCTGCTCTTGTCTGTCTTTGAATATGACTTTCTATATCGAACTTAGCAAGCATATTTAAATACACACAAACTATCGGCTTTGATGGAGTCAGTAAACTGATATTAGAATCACCAGTGAGGAAAACCTCATGGGTAGAAAGAATTGTATGCGAAGTTATATATCACTTGTCTAAGAAACTTAGGCACATTATTGAACGGGGGTCTCTAAGTGACAAAGAGCAGTATATGGCTGAACAGTCAATAAAAAGCTTTCAAGTCAGGCATTCGGCCTGTTGGAACGTAGCCGTCGGGGCAACTCGACCATATATATTTTTGCTTAAAGGGACACTGACACCCCCCAAAATTTTTTTTTCCTTTTTTGTCAGGAGATTTATTATGGTGTCGGAATACTACCCAATTAATATTTTGCTACAGAGTCACATATTTTTTTAATAAAGCCAAAAAACGCAACTGCGCGAAACCGAAACCAAAAGGAGAAGTGGAGAGGATAGCGTGAGTGGCGGAAGTCACGTCGCTACACCCGACCGTGCGGGATTTTTTTTTTTTCTCCTCTCTCCGCACGTAGCAGACGAAATGCGTTCGTTCGCCGTGGGATTCCTTTGCAGTTATGTTTGTTCCGCTCGCTGTTCTGTACTTCAAGATGAAATGTTTTGTACATTTAAGTGCTGACAATTAGTAGTGAGTGCCCGAGTGCCATGGTGAATTCCCGTGATCAGCTCCGAAAAGAATACTCTCAAGATGTTGCGTGAAGAGTTGCCTCACATGTCCTGCATCCGAAGGTAGCATTGTGCGACAGAGTGCACAAGTTTCCGAAAGATCAACGGGTCGGGATCAATGGCCGGCAGCGATTCCTGTAGAACCATCACGCGAAGCTCGGAAAGCGGACGCTATCCGATTCATATGCTCCTTGCATTTGGTGGAAAGTGATATTACATTGATTTTGCAGGTGTCAAAAATGGAATCCATACCATTTAGTTCAGCGACGTATCGTCCACAACATTTGTTTTCTGTGATAATTGTAAAGAAAGAAATGTAAACATCACAGAATGCTTGACAAGAAAAAATAAATAAATAAAACGTACACCCACACCAGGAATCGAACCCGTGCCCTCTGCCCTCCACTGAGCTACTGAAGGAACTCTAACATGCGTAGTTATGCAGCGGGTAGACTGTATGTCGGAAGTTTGCTGCCGATTTCTCTTAAATATGCATGCACTCCCGGCTTGAAGTCGGGCAGCACCACGCATAGGGCACATTCCCACCTCGTAAAGTAACCGTACGCGTGCGTATTCAAGTCGAAGTACACACTTCGTGCTTGACGTTTGAGCGAGCGATGTCTTCAGCCAGGAGAAGGGACGACGGCTCAGCGACGTCTTCGTGCAATCGGCTTGCTGGTCGGGCGTGTCGTACGGGATGAATATCAGTTCTTTTGATCGGTCCGAAATTTCTCTTTTGAAGAAAGACAGAATTCGCCAGTACCGCGAACGACAGTTCTGAAGTAGAGGTCCAACGCCCGTCGTCCGCTGCCATCCGCTAGTACTAGTCCCACGATACGCGAAACGACGCCATGTTGAGAATTATGCAGTAAACGCACAGAAAGCTTCCGGTTGTCTGTGCTACCTTTTTTTTCAATCAACGTATCTGCAGCTTTTTTGAAGCCACAAAAAATGGGTTTCATTTTTTTTCTATTTTTAATATCGACTGTGTGCCTTCAATGACCCACGACTTTGATTAAATTTGGTAGTCGCATCGATACCTTAGAAAACGGCCCATGACCACGGAAAAGATAGTGAGCGAGACTCGAACCGGCCAGTTCTCGATCGGCGGTTTTGGGGCGGAAAGAAACCGAATTTCGAGCCGCAAATTCTGTTCTGGGTAGTTGGGCTCTCATATGTCACGTACAACTAAAAATCTCGACGAGCATAAATACCCTGTCAGTGTCCCTTTAAATAGCTATCCCTTTTCCCCTAGACTTGCTACGGGTCTAAATGAAAGCCTTGTAGACCGGTAATAAAAACTGCCCTTGCGAAACTTCTTCGTCTTGAATCTTTATTCCCACTAGAAAAAAAATAAACATCTACAGTATCTTCCACTGTTCGGGCAATAATTTGAAATTCGCTCCAGTATATGTTGGTACTCTTTGTATTCATATGCAGCAGAATAGACGCACTAGAACTAGGAGGAAAAGTGTAGAGTAGCGAGGGGAAATCAGGAAGTTCTAAAGTGTTTCTTATCACTAATTTTTTTATTGGTCCCTAGCGCTGGACATACGCACTGGCGATGTGTTCTCATCTCTTTTAGCAAATATTGTTGCATTTTTCACTAATACTGATCTATAAAATTCTTTACCTTTAGGTCGCGCCTGCCAGAACATATCCTTGTTTGACCTCGTGAGATGATCGTTGAAGTGTATTTTAATTGGTTTCCGGGTTGCGGGAGCGTAACCAGCCTCCTATAGGCGTTCATCCAATGGTAATTGATAGATTCTGTGGAGAATAGTACAGAATAGGAGGAATCCCATCACGCCTAGTAAGTATGCGATGACAGTCCACCTCTTGAGCAGGTTTGAAAATTTTGAAGTTTACTTTTCCAGCAAGCTGACCCAAACTGACAGTTAAGTCCTTGGCGGCGGTACATAATTTGTAGTTCCGCCTGTACTTATGTTTTGGTTAATGTTGAATGGGAGTGGTGCTATCGTTACAATTCAGTAAGACACAGTGGCTTGCAGTGCACCTACTTCCGCCCTAAATGGCTTTACCTCATGATCATTTCCACTCACACAAGTTTCACACAGATTATATTTTCTCTAGATGCCTGTAGACCTTGAATTGCTTCTTTTGCGGAATCTACTGCTGGCTTCAACGACAGGTCTTCCTCCTTAGCCGGGAGGACGCAGAGGCGCTCAACATTAATTTTCAGGGAATAAAGCAGTTCAAGGTTTCCATTGATTCCAGCAAGTTGAGCGGTCACTGCGTCCTTCCCGTATTGTGGAAAAGCTCCGCTCGCATCGCCCGTACTCAGCCAGCGGTTGAGGCGTGTGGTTAATTCTGTACGTGCGACAGCTCCATTTCTCTCACTTAAATATAGACCAACTCAACTCACTGACGTCACGCCGCTGCTGTGGCGCTGCTGTCGGCACTGTGCATGCGCAGGTGATTCGCCTAGGCCGAATCTGGTTTCTGCGCGCGCGCAGTGCCCTCGCCTGGTGGGCAAACGCGGGCTTGTTTGTAAACAATGTGTTGGTCGATACAGAAAGTAAGGAAAAAAGAAAGAAGGGAAATTATTCGGTGAAACAACCAGCGTTAATTGAAATGCATGAAAACTTGGCACAATCAAATGATTTGCTTAGGTTTGAAGCTGTCAACCCGCTTACATCGATTTGAAGGTTCTATCAGAAATTCCAGAACATGCGTCGAGATGGTGGATTGACATGTCTACATGTATTAAATGTCATGAAAGTCCCCTCGGATATAATTGGCTTAATACATAAAATCCAATCCGTGGCAGATATGACTAAATGCAAAAGTTTCTGGGCGTATACAAAGATGACAAAAAACAGGCAACTTGCTCAAACTTACTTGTTGCAGTCAACGGCCTGATCAAACTAACAAGCCAAAAGTTGCGAAATAAACTCTCACCGGCCACGAAAAAAGTACGGTTACTGATATGCCGAAGACTCGCCGCCGACTGCGCTCAGAAGGGCTGTGGGCTCTCGCTTTGATCCGTCAAATCCGGTTGCCCGAACAATGCTCCACCATATGGCCACTTCGTCAGTCGGCGAGAGCTGCGTCAGTTTGCATTTTGTTGTTGGTCTTGAACGATGATGTATATATCTTACATATTCACCACTAAAACACCAAAGAACAAATCAAGAAGTAGAAACTGGGAACATAATAAGCTACGCCTTGGCTGTTAAAACGGCCAAAGTGTTGCTTATTGTGTTCACAATTCCTACTTCTTGATTTGTTCTCCGTTATTTGTATTGGAAAATGCGTTAATCTCATATGCTGCGTAGCAGTAAAAAGGTGGTTACGACATGCCACACCCTACGCATTTTTTTAAAGTTTCCAGTGGCTGAGAAGGATGCAGATTTCCGATGTGCTTTCAATCATTTTTGTTACAATCTCTTATGAACTCTTTGATAATATTCAAGATGACATTTTGCTCTTCATTTCACAGCTATTTCCTGTAATTTCTGCTCACTCTTTGTTGCTATCACTTCTTCACGTTGCGAGGGAAACCAATTTCTGCCTCCCTCAATGCCACCAAAACCGCAATCACTAAATTCACTGCAAGCTAAGTGAACGCAGGAGTTGACTTGGCATAATGACGTATCATACTTCGCGATAAGTGCTTGGGTATCCTAATGGGCTTGTAGCACAATCCCATCGGCTGCGCAGCCACAGTAAAACGCTTCAGACTTACCAGGCCGTTCGTTTCTTAAGCTGCCAGTAGACAGTTTTAGTAGTGCGTCTAGGAGCAAACGCAAGCGCTGCGAGTACGGTTTAGCCCTACCTGCTCCACTCTGCGCATGCGCGTCGTCGCCATCCGCCAATCCAAGACGCAGCTTGGGGCTGCGCGGACACTCAGCGTGGAACTCGCAACGCTAACGCAAACGCACAGTGCTTGCGGATGATCATAAACGCAATACTAAAGATCGGTGTAATTATATTCCATCTGCATGCACTAAGGCGAAAACAAAAACCGTTGAAACCTTTTCAGCGTTTAGACGACTGCTACGTCAAGGCCCGGAACCGTACGGAACAGAGGTGCAGTGCTGCACAGAAGCTGAAAGAGCGCAAGTTCCTGTCCTGGCTTGAGACGAAGAGACAGGCGTACCTTCGACACCTCGCGGGGGACGACCTTTGAAGGCAACTTCTGACGGCGCGTCTTTTTTGCTTTCTGCAATGTAACAGTGATAGTATTGCGAATAAATGCATCTCAACCTATTTTCCCTTACACATACGCGTGGGTGTGCATAGAATCCTGAGTTGAGCAAACAGCAACTAGAATAACCAAATACTGCGAACATCCCCGCTTCATGCGTGGAACGTCGTCACAGACTAATGGCACAAACTCGGCAATTGGACGCGAGCTCAATACCGAGCGTCATTCGTCGCGTTCACTGGACACGAGGCTCAGACGAACACCGAAACAGCGCTCGTGTTCAAGCTGCGGCTTCGCTCGGTCTCGCTGTGATGACGCCGAAATTCTGGCGCAGAAGCTTTTATTAGATGGTGTTGTTAGAGTCGGGCTTGCACCTATTGTCACCAACGGTTCAAAAAACGGAGGCCGGGGCTCATTTTGTTTGCACCTCTAGCTATGCGAAATGTTCGCATGCCGCGATTTTATCGCCTGTAGAGCGATAATGAGATGCTATGAAGTTGCCGCTCCCTGTGTCTCTCGAGCTAGCGGTGACTGTAGGCGGTAAATAGGAAACAAGAAGAAGCATTTTTTTATCTTCAATGTCATCTGACGTAACACGAAGCACCTATGTGAAGAATTGAAGCCCTTGGCCAATGTCCGTTCAGGGTACCATCACATGACCGGCTGAACTAGTAGGCTGCACGCACTTTCATTTGATTCAGCTAGTCTGGCCATGGCTGTGTGCCATGAGCCACTGAATAAACTATGCTTCAAAGAACCAACACTTTAGCCATCTTGGTACTCAAACGAATTGTTGCCAGTTAGACGCATCTTCTTGTAGAATTGCATGAAATGATCTCCCACGCTCTATAAACGGTATAGAATCATCCACGACGGAGCAAAATGATGTTGCCTGTCCTTCCTGAAACCGCATGTAAAGCTATGGTGCTTAAACCGCATCTCCGGCTTGTGTGTTTAGCGTCCTTTTCCACCCATGCGTCGAAATTAGATCCTGAAGTGGCGAGAAATGACGTCACAAAAGGCGGGAGTGTCACGCGGTCGGATGCTGCGATCCTGGTGGTTGGTCGTTGACATTCCGGCAAAAAAAAATCCCGAGCAAAGGCGATTGTCGCCGTCGTCGCGGCGTTCAATGCTCCTGGCTGCCGAAGTTTCCGTGGACTGTCAAACTGGAGAGCGGCTTGTAGCTGAAAGGGCGTCTGCCACATCCACTACCGCTACCGTGACGCGACCAGAATCGCGACCGGCGACAACATGTCTCTTCTATGGCGTCATCGGGCGGAAATCTATAGGAAGCACGTTATTGGATGCGGTCAACACACCGGTCGGGAACGGGTTCCATGCACCATAGTAAAGCTCAGGAAACCGCACTTTTGAAAGGTAAGAATCGCCAATTGCGGCTGTTTTAAAACAAACACTTAAATGGTGGTGACAAAAACAAGTACGGGGAATGGATTGCCGGAATTCCGAACGTACTGTATTTCGTTACTCCACCTGGGTTGAGTCTTTAACGGAGTAAGTTTGTTTCTTCGCTTCAACTTGATCAACGTTTGATCAAGCCCTCCCGCGCAGACTTGCGCCCGTTGCTTAAAAAATGTAATGAATTACGATTACTAATTGTCGAGCCTCAAATGCAAGGAAGTATCGTTACAAATCGCTGTCGCCGCAAAGTAACGGATTACTTTACTTGTTACGGTACAAATTACTTTCTCGTTTTTTTTTTTTACGTACACTTATCAAGAAAGCAAACTACCTTTGGGGTTTTCAAAAATGTTCTCCAAACTACTTTCCATTTCCCGCACGTATGAGAAGAAGAAAAATGGAAGACGTTTACAGATCTCCGTTATGCCAAATTAGAGCGCAGCTCTTGAGGCGGAGGACGGGATGAGGAGGAGGAGAGAGTATGGAGGGGAGGGTATGTCGCTCCTCCTCCTCCGTACCCTCCATCCTCCTCCCCTAACCCTCTACTCCTTTTCAACTCCCTTCCTTGTCTCCTATTTTCCTTCCCATCGTCCTCCCCTCCTCCTCTTCCTCTCCTGCTACTCCTCGTTTTCTTCCGCTAAATTTAGCCAGTTAAGTTTTCAGGCTAAATTTAGCGGGGAAATTGACGTCATGTTACCTGAACATCAATTCAGTTTCCCCGCTAAATCTAGCGGGTTAAGTTTCCGAGCTAAATTTAGTGGAAAAACTGACCTGAACTGGTGTTCAGGTCACGTGATGTCCATTTCCGCGCTAAATGTAGCGTGTAAAGTTCCCCGCTGAATTTAGCGGGAAAGTTGACGTCACGTAACTTAAACGCCAATTCAGTTTCCGCGCTAAATTTATCAGAGAAATTTAAGCCGCTGCGTTCAGCGGAGAAAGTTTTCCGCTAAATTTGGTGGGGCGGTAACGCCGACGGCGATGCCGACGGCGACGCCGCTCAAACCGAAACTATGCGCCTAAGAGCTGCGTTCTAAAATACAATGGAAGGCGATGGAAAGAGGCAGAGCCTACTTGGCGTTGTCTTTGTTATCTTTGTTTTTCGCACATTTGTATATGATTTGCATATCTTTCGGGTGATACTATTGACCGGTCATACAAAAAAATTGTGTTTTTTGTTTTGTGGTTCTCCTCTTCATGGTGTATTCTATTTTGATGAATTTGGTATCTTTATGCTGCTTAAAGAGACAATGAAATGATTTTTCAACTTTTTACTCAGCTTTCATCTTCAAGTCAAAAAAGAAAATGAGGCATCACCTGGTCATAGCGTACTTAAGCATCGGATGCAATAAATCCAAGCTTCCACCGTGCTTTTAAGCACACCATGGAACTTTTCATTCGTAAGTGATGACAAGTGTCGTCACGAAACTCAGTGACCACGAGCGGGCCTCCAAATATTCATCGACGGATTGACTGTTGACGAGCGAATGCGTCCGAGCGACGCAGTGCCAATGTTCAATGCGCGAGCTGGGTTCGACTGAAGTGGTTGGGCACCGCAGACCCACCACAGTGAAAAGGCGGAGAGCTTTCGCAGATTAAAAAAAAAATTCCGATGTATTTTTTTTTTTTTTTTAATTTTCGTACCGAAAAGCAGGCTTTTATCTTTCTATCTCTGTGTACTAGTTTTATTTTTGAAACCACCAAATGACGTGAAATCAGTAAAATTCGAATCTAGAACTATTGATTAATTCACTCAAAACTACTGTTGTTTACTGCAAAAATCGCAAGTCGTCGTGTCGGCGCCGTCTTTGATGGTCCGTTCATCGTACGTCGCGTCAATGCTGTTCGCTTTATTGACGTGAGCCATGTTATCTCAGGAAGACGATCGCGAAAGTACATGGCCTTCTGCTGCTCCTGAAACGACGGGACGTTCAAATAGACCAATCAAGGCCCCAGATTTGCTCTATTGTTTTACTCCATGTGGAAGTCCCAATACGTGTCCACGAAGGTGACGAGAAACCAACGAGGCGTACGGGAAGACGACGCCTACGAGGCCGACGGAAAGGTGACCATGGGTTGTAGTACAGAGTCAGGTCCAGATGTAAAATGACTTTATCTGCTTCTATTGTTACCGGCAGTTGTAAAACACAGAGCGTGACGGGTCCCGAGGATCTGTTAACTCTACCTTACCTTACTGCTGTGAGCGCCAATCTAAGCATATTTGAATCAATCAGCCACCAAACCAGGATTTCAGGTGCGTCTTTCTTAATCCAGAGAAAAGTGATCAAGACGCCGCGTGGTAATCCCGAAGCCTCCATTGAGGTTTCTATTATTCTGTAGTGGAGTAGACAGTTGCGCGAGTTGGTAGATATTGAACTTAGTTACAGTTGCGCACACAAGGACAGGGACAGAGAAGAGAAACACGTAGACGACAGACAAGCGCACACTCACAACTCATGTATTAACGAAAGAGGAAAAGAAAGAGGTACAGAACGCGGAATCCGCTCGAACGTTGGCCACACAGGCACGAGGAACCACAGGCCCCGGGCTCGAGGGGTTCACGTAAAATTACCCACACAAAAAAGATCTTAAGAAGGCAATTTCCTCCTCTGTTAATGAAACAGACGGAAAGCTAACACGTCGCTCGCCCATGCTCAGGATAATAAAAACTTCAAAAATCTCTCTGGTGTGTTTTTCTCGCTACCTGCCTGTTATCTTGGTTTTCGCTAAGGATGGCGTACAATTACAAGATTTACAGTGCAGGGGTAGATAGCCCCCCACCGTAGACTTTAGAGAGAGATTGTGCTCTCGTAGCCGGTCGTTCACTCACCGTCCGGTCTGTCCAACGTAGCTTTTACCACAAGAAAGGGGGATACTATATACTACATACTACATCAATTTTGTACCGCCGCATTTTCTTTTGCTTGGGGGAACAAGGAGGATTGACTACCGGCATGGTGCAACGATGTTACGCGCAAGTCATGAGTAGCTTCAACTCGGCTGAACTTAGGACTCCACGCACTTCGAGCTGCAACGTCGTAGGATCAGATCTCAGTAGGATTATCACATTCACTGTTGTCACAAGATCATTATAAAAGGCCGCCATGGTTCAAACAACGAATGCCAAAAACAGGGCGTTTCGACAAAAATATCGGTAGTCTTAAACAATTGGAAGGTTTACTTTACACCGAAAAAATAAACCACGCATCTGTGAACCCTCTTTCTCCGTCCAAGTGCGATTCGCACCAGATGACAAATATCAGAACTAAGCCTTATCTTATTAAACAATCATAAGTAATTTTCTAAATTTTTTACGTGGACAATGATGGTCGACGAAACTTTTGAATGCATGGAGCTGAATGGCGCCAGTCACCGAAAATGGGCGAAAACGGGCCCTCTTATACCACTGTAATTTTTAGGAAATCAATTATAATTTTGATGAAGATTCATGGTTACTTCTTAACATTTACCATCTGGTTTGGAAAGTTACCACTACATTTGGAGGGAGAATAAGCGTTCGGCGATGCGCAGTTTATTTTTGCGGCAAAAATAAAACCCTCGTAAATTTTTTGGGGGCACGCTGTAGATGACGAAACGGAGCATGGCATGAGCTCTCACGCTGACATACGCCACAGCGCGTGTCTTTCGCAAACCAGATGGGTCAACCAGATGGGCCAGACAATGACCGAGATGTGAAGCGGGCGAAAGAAGTAAGGGAAAGCAAACCAGCGCTGTGAGCTAAACTCACTGGATGAAATTCACACTTGGCTTTTCTTACAAGTACCGTCAACCACTGTCGGAGAACGCGAGAGACACGAGACCACGAGCGAGAGTCGCACCGGAATTTCCTTTCAAGGGCCGCTCTATTCACCGCATTCGGCGGGAGTTGGTACCACGAGGGCACCAGAGTATTTGGTGCCCCGGTAGACTTCCGGTAAAATATGTATGTATTCGTCGGCAACGAGCTGTGATCGGATAAGAATATATTTCTTAGGGGAAGTACCTGTTATACGCTTGTAAGAACCCGAGCGCTTTGTAGAACCTAGTACAAATAGCAAAAAGATGTGAGAGAGAAGGAAAAGAAAAAAAAAACGGAAGCGCGCAGAGGTCCGCTGATAGTGGGCGGTAGCGAGCCTGTTTGCAGACGAACATCGGTGAACAGCCGATCATTTAAATACTGCGCCGCCATTTGCTTTCAAGTGTCGCACAGGGAACGAGATAGTGCATTGACGTATGTTATGATTTGATGCTGCTTGCAAGTAAAACGAACTTATCCGTGGGATTTACTGGGGACGTGTGAGTCTTCGGTGTGAAATAGAGACTCGCGAAGTCCGAGGTCACGTGACACGTTCTTACAGCTGGATTGGCCCCATAGGTCGTGGCATCAGCCGCGGTCACTCTCAAATTGAAAGTGAAAGGTAGTCACGCGGCGGCGAGACACAGCATGTTGCCATGGCATCCCCACCTCATGCATATGTCGACCCTCATTTGTTCTCCATTTTGTGCTGTGCAGTAGACAGAAATCTCACAGTTACCGTTCTCGAACAAATCGGCAGAACCACGGTGAAAGAAACACGGTGGAAGAAAATGTTTTTCTTCCACCGCGGCAAAACTGGGGTGCTATGTTGCGCTTTTTGGACTCCCAGGAGACTTGGAAGAAGGAAGTGACGTCAACAACTAGAGCAAACGCAGATTGGATGTTGACAGAAGAAAACAAAATCAACATCCAATCTGCATTTGCTGCGTTGTTGACGTCACTTCCTTCTCCCTAGTCTCCTGGGAGTCCAAAAAGCGCAACATAGCCCCCCTGATTTCGGCGGTGTCAAGTAAAGGGCTCGTGCCGCAAGTCGCCGTCCGTGCGAGCTCGAGAAAACAATAACAGAAACAAATGCTCCGGCTGATTGATTGAAACGTTTTTGATTAGCAGAAAAATGAGATGACCGCCGTGCCACTTGAACTGTATTTATCTGGAACGGTGGCTTAGCAAGGGAAGATAGGACCAAAGAAGACAGAGAGAAAGGTAAAGAAAGGAAAGATAATTATATATACAGGGGAAGGTTCGCTGTCCGCGAAAAGGCAAGCAGCGAGTCGAGAATGTGTTTCCGGTGGTCGGGTGGCTTTGTGGGGTGTGGGCATGTCCATTCCGCGTAACATGTGGAGCGATAACTCGACGGTATTAGATTAAGGTGTGTAGCCCTGTGCATGAAGTGCTTAGGACAGTCCCATATAATGTGAGGGCACTTTGCTGGCGCTTTGCACTGGGTGCAGAGTGGGCTAGGGCCAACATCATCCTCGTAAATACGGCGGTGAAATCTGGCCTTCCACACTGGTGTCAGTGCCGTTTGTGTATGGAGCTTACGGAGATAGATCCTCTGCCATCTGGTGTATCCAGACGGGAGTGGACATTCCTCTTGAGGGAAGAGAGCGGCAAGTCGCGCCTTCCTGGTGAGAGAAGCGGCCTCCCTGCGCTCCAATGGGTCCATGGAAGCCTGGGCTGGATTGGGACCACAGGGGCGGACACAGCCTAGTGAGGTTTCAAAGGTAAGTAATAAAACCATCGCGGTTGTGTTCACCTTCTAGTTACCCGGATTGTCGACGTGGCCTGGTACCCACGTTTTGGCTATTTGACCCTCATTGGAGCGGAATAATTTACATGCGGATTGGGGCTTCCGAACGGTTCCATTGCGGCTGGCCGAACGGGTCCACTCTCGCACTACCTCCTGTGAGTCTGTGAATACGTGCATATGCTTACCGTGGTGATGTGAGTGTGACTGAATGACCCACAGAATTGCTTGGAGCTCCGCAGTTTTGTAACGTGGGGTGTACGGTGCAACTTTGCTGCAGTTTTGCCGGGTTTTGAGTAAGTAATAGGCAACAGTGGTTTCTCCCTCATCCGCTCAGGCAGCGTCAGTGTCAATGAGCAAATTTTGTTGGTCCGCTTGCAGTAAGGTAATGGCTTTGATGTGCCAAGTTGTAGCCGCCCGCTTGCGATTGAAAGAACAAGAGACGTGTGACTGTGGAAGTTGTTTTAGGTTTACAACTCGCGTGTCCTCCCTCAAAGGTTTAGGAGGGGCGTTGCTGGGAACCTGGAATACGGGATCGCCCAATCGACTCAGTATAAGGCAGCCGGCGTGGGTTCCCTGAAGGTGGAGTTTCTGACTGATGAGCATTTCAGCGGCAATCTCTCTAATAGAGTCGAGCTGTGCTGCCGAGTGGTGTTGGGTCACAAGGGCGACTTTGGGCAAGCCAGTGACGACCCGCATGACTGCACGATTAAGAATTTCGAGCGTACCCTCCCGCGTACGTATCAATTGGAGATAGTTATACCCGTACACAGCCTTTGAAGTAAGGAGTGAACAGGTCAACTGACGCAGGAGCGTTTCCTAAGCACCCCAGGTTTTTCCTGTGGTAGGACGGGTAATGTATAGACCGTGCTTCCAATGGACTATAACGGAGCGCACCAAGCCCTGGGCCCCTCCATTTTGATCAATAGCGAGGCCCAGGATGGTGAGACTGGGTTGCTGTTTGAGTGTAATTCCGTGAAGATACAGCTTGATTGCGTCGCTGTAGTCTTACGTCGTCCTTGGCGGCGGACTGCGATCATGTATTTAGTTGTAGTGGGGGGCAGGGCCACGCCGTTATCCTCGACTAACTGCACGGTCACGTCCAGGGCATGTTGAAGTGTATTCTATTCTGCAGCTAGTGGGGCGCCGGCCGTCCAGAAAGTGATATCGTCAGCGTATATTGCAAAACCGAAACCTTCCACTCCGTCAAGTCGGAAGGCGAGCTCGGCCATAGAACTAATCAAGAGAATGGACGAGAGAACTGCCCCTTGGAGCACTCCCGTTGCATAGTTTGTGATGGACCCTGAAGTGGCGCCTACCATGACTTGTAATTGACGGTCTTTTAAGAATGACTTTACGAAATTTAGAGTGCGACCGATGAAGCCGACGCGTTCAGCGGCGCGGATTACGGTGTGATGAGGAATTGGATCGAATGCTTTCTGCACGTCGGCCGCAACGATCGCGAGGGGACCGGAGGTAATTGGTGCGATAATGTCGAGATGAATGAGCGCCAGACTATCTTGATTGGAGAGGTTAGGGTAGAATCCGGTCTGCATAGGATGCAATTTGTTGTGAATTTCTAAAATCCGCGCTATTCAAGTGAGGACCATACGTTACGTCCCCTTACAGAGCTTAGATGTTAAGGAGATGCGACGCAGGGTGCTGATGTTAGTAAGCGACTTGCCCGGTTTGGGAATAGGTATGAGGGTCGAGAGCTTCCAATCCTTGGGGAGCAGCCCTGTTTCCCAGACGTCATTAAACCAGTTCAGCAGATCCGGCATACCGACCGCTTGTAGCTTCCGTAAAGCAGTAATAGATATGCGGTCTGGGCAAGGAGCGGTATTGCACTTGGCCGTGTTCAGTGCGATCACCAGTTCCCCCATATTGAAGAGGGAGTCTTTGGGAAGATGCGCATTTTCTGTCTGGATCTGGTAGTGGTGAGGGGGCAATAGAGTAGAAGGTTGAGGAAAGAATGTTTCTGCTGCCAGTGTTTCCAACTCGTCCTCGGAAATGTGCAGATGCAGGGCCGAATCGCTGCCCGTGTTCTTGTTCTTAGTTTTCACGCCCATGCCCGTGTAGGTGAAACATACCTTCTTGAGCCCTGTCCTTTCGTTGAATGAATTGCAGTGTGTCGGCCACGTGGATCTGTCGAGCTCTATAGCACGGTGGAAGAAATACATTTAGGTGATGACTCTGGCCGCTCTTCCCGAGGAGAGCGAGCGACCAAATCTTGTTCGGAGCTAGCCACGAACCAGAAGTAGTTAGTTCCTCGCCGCCGCGGAGGGCGCTGAGCTATAAGCACCGTGGGTATGAGGTCCCTTCCCGGCTGCCACGGTGTCGGCGGCGTAGCGTGCTCGCATTTTCGTGCTGTGGCGGTGTAGTGGTGTGGTGCGGCCAGTGGCTGGCCTCGGGTTTTGCTTTGGTGCTGTGTCGATCACAGGTACCACCATCGTGCACGAAGGTGAGTCTTAACCCGAAGAAGAAGGTATACTATAAGGATGGGAAAAACGTGCTTCGTTCCCAACTGCAATTCGGGGTACCGGAACTGTGCCGAGCGAGTGCCCTGGTTTAAAGCTCCATCGAATGACGCTCGCCTGGAGCAGTGGCGTCGTGCGATCCCGAGGGCCGATCACAAGTTACTACCTCGCGATTATGTGTGTGCCAATCATTTCCCCGATGAACTGATATCAAAATGGTATCATGCGGAGTTCGGAACCGTGGACGAGAAACACAGGATGTAGGAAATGGCGTTTTTTGTAGGCAGTGAATTCAGCTTTTGTGTACATTTTAAAGCAAAAATATTTGTCATGTATTTTCTTTTACCTGTAAGACGGGGTGACACCATGTTGTAAGTGTATAGACGAAAAGTGATTTATGTCCTCTACCCGCTACTACTCTTTGACTTTCAGTCACTGTGCCATCATTTCAGTCAGTATGTCATTATACTGTGTTATCATTTCAGTCACTATGTCATCATAAATAAAACTTTTTCTGCTCACATGGTTTGTATGTACCACAGTACCAGTTGACACTATGTATAAACCCTTTGTAATGCTAATACCTTTCTGCGCATGTAATAAATTATTTACGCACCACTATTTAATATTATTAGAATTGTTTTTCAATAAGAAGGCGGGAGCAGGGTGTGAAAAATCCCCTACCTCCTGTAAAGCCATGCAATGTGTTTAAACAATTTACGGAAGTGTTACCAAACATGCTGTCGGACAAAACATGCAAGCACAATACAGCTGTTTAACGGAATTATTTTAAATTACTCTAAATTATTGAAAGCCCAGTAGATGTTGTATTTATACAAGTATTTTTGTCACGTTGAGTCGTCGTCGGAATGTTCTCGTTTAAAAAACAGCAACGGCACGGAGAAAAGGCAATCAGTGCCAATGCGCCCACATAAATCCATCATTTCACCGCACTGTACATAGGGACCAAGTAAAGATTGCATAATTTCCTTCACAACCGAACATAATGTGGTCGCCGCGTCGGACAGAGAGTCATCACCTAAATGTATTTCTTCCACCGTGCTCGAGGGTGTATTGTTTAGCTTTGCCGTTAGCGAGGTTGAGTCTAATTTTTGACGTTGGCTTCGCTTGTTCTTATGTAGTGCCTGGAGTCGGCTCGCCCACAGGCTTAGGAGAGGAAGGTCCGGATATAAAGAGTCTTCTTTGACCTGATATTTAGATTGAGCCTTGCGCATGGCTTCTTAGATGTGCAAGGTGAGGTCAGTGGTGATAGGAGAGAGTGCTTCACGGAAGGTATCCCTTTTGATGAAACGTATTTCATTGCGTGAGCTACAACCAATGTAGAGTGTGGTGCAGAGAGGGACCTGATCACTTCCCATATGGTCCGTGTAGACGCTCCACCGGGTTCTGAGGCTCGGGGATGCCCACGTCAGATACGAAGACGTGTCATCCTGTTGTGCCGATGCGCTAAAGCCATTTGGGGTGTTCGCGTCATTGAGAAGTTCGAGATTGTGCTTCTTGCAGAGTGATGCTCTTTGGCGCCCCTACGAAGGGTTTTCTTGTAGCCCCATTGGTTATGAGGTGCGTTAAAGTAACCGGCGAGGATGTGTTATTCATTATTTCATTAATCCACGTACAGCCACCGGAATCTGACATATTGGGGCAGAAATATACATTCTGGATGCAGACAATCTTATTTCCTAGCCGAATTTTAACACCCACAAATTATCTTTTCTCATTGTTGAGAGAGGAGATGTGTAGTTGGGACTGGGGAATGTGTTTTTTTACCAGAGTGAGGACCATGCCAGGCGTGTCCAGTGAGCCACCGCGTTCATTGCTGGATCATGCAATGAAGGGTGCGGTGAGGGTGAAGTATCCAGTAATCGGGGGCGTTGTCCCTACTGCCTCTTGCAGGAGTATAACGGGTTCATCGTCTTTCATACATACGCAGTTCTAATTCGGCTGCCTTGGTGCGGAAACCTCGGCAGTTCCACTGAAAGATCGAGTGAGAGCGTTGTTTATGTTTCTTTGGAGATCTTGCAGGGGATAGAGGAAGAGGATTAACTATTTAATCGGCTGATGATGTTAGCCAACATTCTGTTGATCTCGTGAATGACACTTTCCATGGCATCGTGCTTCGCCTCTAGGCTTTTTCATTCGACTTCATTGAATTTTATCCAATCGACGTCTCCAGGGAAGTTCCAGGGGGAAGCGGTCGTATGCTTCATGGATGATGGGTGTGTCCAAAGACCATCGGGGGCGTACCCGTGGCAAACCTGAAAGTTGAACTTCATGCGTTTTCTGGGAGAGGAGGCCATGATTCTTCCGTTTTCGTTTCTTTACTCGGAGGCTTCTCGCCGGCATTTCCCGTGGAGCGTTTGTTTGGAGGAAACCTCCTGGTCGGTTTCCTTATAGTCGGAATCTGTCACTTTGGATAATCATTACTTGCAGCGATGTGTGGGCCGCCGCAGTTGTTACACTTAGGCTTGAGTTTACAGTCAGCGATGTCCCCATGTGTGTGTCCACATTTGTCACACTTCTTGGGGGTGCTCGGGCACACGTCTGACTTTGCCCAAGCTTGTCGCATGTAAAACACACCAGAGACCGGGACCTGTACTCTGCCACACTTAGCACTTCGCAAAGGAAACATACTTTTTTCGGGATAACGTTTCCTTCGTTTCCATTCAAAGGTGACGATAATTGTTTTCCCGGTTTTACCAATGAATTGGGCTGCGATTATATTGTGAGTGTGACAATCTAGCCCCTCCATGAACGACTCCGGTGTCTCGTTCACATCTTTTCCATGGAGATAGATCACCCCTCGTACTTCATTGCTTGAAATCGCCGTATAGGGCATTGCTTGAAATCGCCATATAGGGTGTGACCTAATAGCTTTTTTGGCCCTTTTCAATTTCGCCGATGCTCAATAGCTTGCTCGTGATTAGTTGGTTTTTGGTAGTTATGGCTATTGTGTTGGACTTTTCGTTCCTGTGAACCGAATAGCCATCTTTGTTTCAGATTCCTGTTTTCACTATCGCTGAATATATGTCTCTTCCTGTGAAGGTATGTACGCTCTGCTTGCATGTTGGTGTCCGCACAATGGTTTAAGTTGGGTTCTTCACTTTGGTTAGCTTACTTGGTTGGGATTGGTCCATCTTGCTATCGTGACCTTTGTTCGCATATTTCACTCCTTGCCATCCCCATTCATTACTCTCGGAGGTTGGTACTGTCGTATGGAGTGGCCTAACCGGAGTGTTGTCGCTCTTTGTCAGCATCCTATCTCCCGGTAGGACATGTCGGGAAGGTTGCGATGCGTGCGTCAGTATGTCATTTTCTTCTTTCTCTTCCATGTACTCTTCGAAAGCGCTCTTGTTTTTGAAAAAGGCTTCGATCTTTGTCTTGTTCGGGAAGTATTCCTCTATCCCCTGCCGGTTGTTTTTGAATGCCAGGTGTTCGCGATTCCAGCGAACTATAGGGGGCGCGCTGGTCAGGCAAAATATCGGACGAAAGGATGTCGTTTTCGTCGCTCAGCACGCGGACCACCAAATATTTCTTGCACTGCAGTGTAAAATCGGTGTTACATATGAAAGCAAAGCGATTTTTTGACGGTAGAAACCTTCTTCTAGTCAGTGCGTAGGAATGACACGTCGGAAGCATGAAAGTAATTACTGGAAACAATGTTTGTTTCTAAGCTGCCTACGAGAACCAAGCAGCGATAGCAGACCACAGAGTCGAAACGACCTCCTCTTCTGAGCTTCTCGGCGTTGCCGCTACGCGGCGTTGGTTTCGCTGGAGTCACCAATAGCTGGGTTTTGTGCTGTGGGACTATCATGAAGGTGGTAGTAGCCTGTCCCGCTTTTATTGGGTGGGTGGAGTCTCCGAGACCGCTGCTTTCGGTCGGGTAAGGGCTCGTTGTTGTCATGGTGCGGTTCTTCGATCCTATTCGCAGAGTGCCTGTTGGGGTTTTCCGAACTGTCCCCAAAAAGCTTGTGGATTCCTATCTGGGTCGGCTTGGTCACCGGGTGCTCCATTTTCCGCGTCCTGCAGGCTGCTCAGGTTCGGCACAAACCCCGCTGGCGCGGGCGAATGTCTTTCCCTTGGGCTTGTTAGGCCTAAAGAACTGATGCGAGAAAAACACGTCTGCACTCATCAGAGGCAGAAGAGGAAGCCCAATGCTCTGGCTTGGGGCACTTGGTGCTGGTGTCACCATCTCGTTGAAACTATTGAAAATAAATCTAGCGAAAACTGTCCTGTCCCATTTATAAAGACAAATGGGCAAATACCAAGACATTAGGTCTTCCCGCAATGTACTAAATATTAAGATAGAAAACGTCTCTAGTACTTGCTACCATTCGCTTGGTGGCATTTATTATCTAAGTAAATTTAAATTCCAAATTGCTTCAAAATACACCAAAAGCAGTCGAAATGGTCAAAATTATGGATTTTAATACATTTCTCTAGCCTTCTAGGGCGAAATTCTAAGGGCCGTACAGCCTTCCTCACATCTCCATAGTAAACCTCAAAAAGAATCAATACTCTGGTACATTTCTGAAACTCAGGTTAGTGTAGCGAAATTTGCCCATTGAGTGACGACCAGGTAAATCCCCATTAAAGAGGTACGGAAACGAAATATTTGCACTTTTATTTCTTTGTTTAGATGTAGTCCATGTTGTGGCGGCCACCCAGAAACACTAGCCTAGACTAGCGTTTCGGGGCTGCAGGCAGAAAAGGCAAGAAAACTAATTTTAAAACGAAGGAACAGATTTTAAAATATCGTCTGGTGACGGTCTGTTAAAGAACCTCTGACACGCCAAAAAAAAAAAAAATGTTTTTTCATGCTAGGCGTTGAAATGGCATATCAGGACATTACAAAAAAATTGTTTCACTATAGAGTTGCTTAGTTTTTTTATAAAAAATAGAAATACGAGGCCCAATTCAAAGTTCCCGCCGTGCACTGTGACGTAACAGTGTACCGCAAGGTGTCGGGGCGGTCAGAACGGAGGCATCACCGGAAGTCACGTGAGTCGTATCCCTCCTCGTGTTTACCGCGAGCGCGTGTAATATTTTTTTTTTTTAATATTCTTGTTATTCTCCGCACCCCCCCGAGCAATCCAAGCAGACAAGGTTTCTTTTGTTTGCTTTTCATCACTTAATGTTGCTGTAAAGGTAGAAGAAGCGGAGTCAGTGAATTGACGTGATCAACTACAATGCCTAGAAGGTGCTGTGTGCGGGACTGCCCCGGTATTTCAGCAACTGAAGAAGATATCACACTGCATGCATTTCCGAGAGACATACATCGGCCGCATGTGCACCTAGTAAACAAGTTCGACTCATGTTCTAGACAAAATACGTACTTTGTGCTCGACGTTTAGTTGTACTTGGTACACTCACCAGTTCGTATTCTTTAGACGGCAGGCATCTTCAGCCTGGAGAGTACCCGATGATTCAACGACCTCGGTGTCTGAACCTTCAGCAATGCGATGGGGCGTGCCGTATGCGAGCAATCCTAATTTCTGCGAGCGTTCTAAATTTTTTTTTCAAAACTTGATAGCTTGTGTTGCGCTCAGTATTGCTCTGTATCATCGGACTGACGGTATGCACTCGTACACTGGCTTGTACTCGCAACGCTTTCATCATTGACCTCCATCACGTCGATCCACTGACTCTTCGTCCTCAAATTTTACAGCACACAAACTAACCAACGGTGCAGCGATAAAGAGCTAGTGGAACTGAAACTTCGTTTTCTACGATCGCTCGCACGAAGATCAGAATAAAACAAAAAGGCTTAGGCAGGGTCGCGGAGAGCACGAGGAGTGAAACTCACGTGACTTCCGGTGAACCCACTTTTAGTGACGTAGGCCGATGCCTCCCTTCTGACCGCCCCGACAGCTTGCGGTACACTGTTACGTCAGAGTGCACTGGCGGGAACTTTGAATTGGGCCTCGTATTTCTATTTTTTTATAAAAAAAAACTACGCAACTCTATAGTGAAACAATTTTTTGTAATGTCCTGATATGCCATTTCAACGCCTAGCATGAAAAACATTTTTTTTTTGGCGTGTCAGAGGCTTTTTAAGCTCCGTTGGAATGCCGTCACATCATGAGTTCCTAAGACGCAGCGCCAGTTCATAACAGTATATGGTTATCTTGTGGAGTCCTGAATGTGACTTGGCGGAGAACGCTCATAAGCTGAGACTGCAGCCAAAGCTACAAGCGCGAGTTAGCTCGTGCTCCTGGCTTTGAGACATGCTTTTCTAGCGCGAGCGCTCGATCATTCTGCCATAGCCTCCTCTATACTCACAAAGCCTGCCAGTTCGACGACGGAGCCATAGAGTGCCCAGTAGCAGATTTGGAGCGCGAGGATCTCGTAGCACAGAGCATTTGTCGGGGAACCTTGACGCCAGCGCACAGATTTTGCAGTGGCAAGGACCCGAAACAATGTTGTGAAACCCGACGAGACGTGGCTTCTAGATCGAGCGAATGCTTTCCCACCTTGGTTGGCGGGCTTTCGAGCAAGGAGGTGCACAGCCGATGCGATAGGAGACCTCGTGTCGACCCTAGAAGAAGCCAAATCCAACGGCCAAATGGTACACTGTGTCTTTTTAGACATTAGTCGTGCGTTCGATACCCTGCCTCATTCTATCATCATCCAGCGACTCAAATACTTTGGTATTTGTGGCCGAATCCTCACATTCATTGAGGCGTTCCTTACTGGACGGAGCTGCACTGTCAAGATCCCTGGTGCAACTAGCACTCCACGTCCAATTACCAAAGGTGTTCCCCAAGGCAGCGTACTCAGCCCCTTGCTCTTCAACCTGGTGATGGCATCGCTTCCTCACTGCCTTCCGACCAACAACGAAACCATCCATGTCGGCATGGCAATATACGCCGACGACGTTGCTATGTGGTGCGTGGGTCCCTCCGAAAGTGCCGTAGCTATCCGAAACCGACTTCAAGTAGCCCTCGATGCTACGGCTCTGATGATTTCGAAAATCGGCCTTTCACTATCAGTGGAAAAAACTGCATCGCTTCTTTACCGACCAGTAGGACGAGCACCCGAGCATGCACTGCGGCTAATGATTGCTGGAACTCCTGTTAAGAGAGTTAGTAGCCATCTCTATCTTGGGGTGGAGGTGGATGACCGCGTGACCTGGAGACCTGAGGTTCGGAGGACCTTGGAGCGATGTCGTGAGCTACTACGAGTCATACGACATCTTGGAGGCCCTTCGTGGGGAGCGCCACAACAGACACTCCTACAACTCTACAAAGGTCTTATAATGTCCAGGCTTTTGTACTCCCTGCCACTCCTCAGCATCGGAAGGGCCCAGATTCGGGACATTGACACATTTCACAGGAAGGCGCTGCGTTGCTGCCTCGGACTTCCACCATCTTCAGAAAACACCCCGACCCTTGTTGCGGCGGAAGAATGGCCTCTATCGTTAAGACTGGAAGAGAGAGCAATGCGTCACATTGCTCGCATTAACAGTGTTCCCGTGGTGGACAATATTAATTCCCACCTGTTGGCCCGTACAAATTCTCACCTCGGACAGCTGGCATCCAATTTTCAGCACGAGATTGGAGCACCCGGGGAATATTTATATCCTCCTCCCCCACATTCAAAGATAGCGCCCCTGTTGATACAGGAAACACTACCAATTTTCAAACGTAAGGCGAATGTCCCCACGTTAGTCGCCCGATCGATCACGTTCGATCGCCTGGAGGAAGCTTACGGTGATTGGATACACGTATACACGGACGCCTCTGTCAGCGCGGTCAAGAAAACAGCAACTGTTGCAATTACTATTCCAGAAATAGACTTCGAAGTGTCTGGCAGGCTTAACTTCGAGACGTCATCGACTACTGCAGAGCTTGTTGCTATCTGGGCAGCGCTCGAGTCCATCAAAAACATCACCCCGCCAACCAAAGCTGTGGTACTCACGGACTCTAGAGGCGCACTACAGCAACTTCGACGTCTCGAGAGGGCAACCCCTCTTTTAAATAGAGTAGCATTAACAGCTGCAACGGTGGAAGACCTTGGCTGGAGTTTGGCTGTGCAGTGGATTCCATCCCATGTTGGAATTCCCGGCAACGAGAGAGCAGACGAGCTTGCTGCGCGGGCCCATAACGACGGTGACCCTACATTCCTTTTAGATCGCTTTAATGAGGCACACAGACTTATACGGGATACCATCCGCAAAAAGCACCCCCACACAGGGGTAGCAACAGGAAGACCACCTCCAAGCATCCCAAGCAAACTCCCACGTTCAGAGGCATCACTCCTTCACAGACTTCGAACCGGCTGCCCGCATACCGCAAAGCGTCTCCATATGTACCGCCGCAAGACAGACCCCGGATGCCCAACTTGTGGTGATCCTAAACCCACAACACATGCACTACTTTTGTGTCCAACCCATGAGGATCTCCGAAAAGTGCTGCTGCGATCCTATGCTGCAGTTGGACTTCCCCATTCCACTGCCCAAGAGCTCTTGAACCCCAGTGGAACGCGGGGAATTGTTGAAAAGGCCTTTCGTGCTCTCCTCCAATATCTCCGGGACAGTGAGCTCTCTGATCGACTCTGATGTTCGCAGACACAAAACAAAAACTTACACGACGGATCTAGGAAAAGTATTCGACGTTTAAATTCACGCATGCGAGTGAATAGGTAGCACGGCAAGTTAGCAACATCCTTATCTGTTGCGGTGCCGAGATGGGAACCTCCGCGGTACATTGACGGACTTTCCCATCTCAGATCGGCACTGCGATAACAGGGGATGCTATCTTTCTGCTCGCTGGGGACTCATTTCTCACAAGCCCAATTCTAAACAAGCCTGTTGGCTTTTGGACTATACAGTGCATCGGATGTTCGAACTTGTACATAACTATTTCTTCTTCCTCTTTCCTTTATTTACCCTTCTCCCCAAAAGCCAGGTAGCGACTTGCCCCTGACTGGAGGCCCACATATCTCCTGGCTCCCCCCTTTCTCTTCACCCCAAAATAAACAACAACAACAACAACAAGCGGTAGCGCGAGGAACGCGAGAAGCACGAGCGGACATCCCATCGCTCGGGAGAAGTGTGTTTCGGCATTTCGCCGCAGTGGGGCGCCCGTCACGTGGCTCTCCTCTCATCCGTTGTCTGCCGCTCTACCCTTTCAATTTCGGCGGCCGCTACCCAGGCAGCACAAAATTATTGGACAAATAACGGACAAATATCGGTCAAAGTTTTAAGAAATAACGGTCCAATAATGATTTGCAACCCGGCTCCAGATCGGTTCAATAACTTGAACCGATCACGGTGAAAGTTTTGAGACCGATATCGTCAACCGTTTTTCGGCCGTTTTTCGGCCGTCTTTCGAAACCGTTTTACAGCCGTCTTTCGAAATGTTTTGTGGCCATTATCATTGAACCATTTTGGGATTTAAATGTCTATTGTTGAAATACGTCAGAATGCAAATGACTACGACATTTAAATGTGAAACTCTTTATTTTCAATGTAAACGGGCGCTTCATTCTTGGGGGAATCGGAGATGTCTGACCATCTTCGACTTGGACAAGGGGTATGGGAGCCACTGTAACAAATTTTCACTCCATTTTATGGGTAAAAGTTGCGGGTTCCATAGTGCCGGCATGGTTTCCCGTAATCTAGAAACTGAACCGTCTGTAAAAACAAGGCATATAATTTTGTAAAGTGACGCAACGTCTGTATTTCACTTAAGGCCACGGTCCCACTGAATGTGGCAGTTTAGGTACTTTTTGGCAGGTCATTACTCATCTCCTTTTAAATACTGTTTTGTGGGATTGATGTCATTCGAAAGGCAATGCAATCCTCTTTCATTTAATATTATGTATGTATTGGCTTATACTGTTCATGCGCATTTGTAGCGTTGCGAATATGATGGCGCGGACCCTCACATGCTCCGCTGGTTCATGTTTTGTGAACGATTCATTAAAGATAACACGGTTCCAATAAAGCAGTTTTGTTAAAGGGGCCATGAAACGAATTTTTGGTTGGGATGAATGATTTTAAATTGGGACTTTACTAATCGCATATCGTTTAGTTGGCCAAAAGAAAGAGGCTAGAAAGTCAAAAGCCAGCTTTTCGGTACGAACATTTGAAAATATAGCGGACTATTTTGTACCTTCTTGCCTTCGAAAGCTCTCCGCCTTTTCACCATGATACATCCGCGGTTCCAAAAGCGCGTCACCGGCGCCAAACTGACGTCAGCAGAGCCCAGCTCACGCATTGGACACGAGAACTGCGTCACTCGGACGTACGCGCTCGTCAACAATCAATCCGTCGACGAATATTTGGATTCGCGTTCGTGGCCAATGAGTGCCCTGACGGAACTTATTGTCACTGGGGAATGACAAGTTCTATGGTGTGCATAAAAAGCACGGTGGAAGCTAGGAGTCATTGCACCGGTGCCGAAGGAATGTCACGACCACGTGATTTCACAATTCGCATTTGAGTTGAGGATTAAAGCTAAGGAGGAAGAAGTAGGAAAATCGTTTCATGACCCCTTTAAGATGATGTCGCAGCAGAATGTAACGGTATACTTTTTTGGTATTTGCACTACTTTTTTTTTTCAGCTCTCCAAATATTGCCCTAAAATTGGCATTTTTCAGCAAAAATATGTTTTTAATGACAAGCGCTAGGGCAATGAAATTAGCTACAGATGTAGTGCTTATAATTGGTAATATGCAGAAAAAAATTTAATGTTGTGTAAAATGTTTTTGTGTAGATATTCTATATCAAACGTAGCACTTTTTGTGCTTCGAGTCATGGTAGTTCAAATGCCGCTGAGTAAAATAATTACACGTATGGTAAAATCTTTTATAACATTTAGAACTACAATAGTTGCCCAAGAGGTGGACGGTGGCTTTGTTTTATTTTCAAAGTCATAACGCTCCGGGAGCCCTTCAAACTTACCTGTTTTTGACGCACATCTCTTTTGGACATCAAACAGATTTATTGGCATCTAATAACATTTATTTTATGGAATAGATATACATTGCGATGTATTAGATTTTCCCAATGATCTCGCTTTGGTTTCTCGGGGGGAATCGGTGGCCGAGTGGTCTAGCGCACACCAGCTCGGAGCACGTGGAGCGAAAGCTCGCGCTGCAGAACCCAAGGATCCTGAGTTCAAACCCCACCCCTGCCCGTTTCGATCTGGATGAGCATCGTACCGGCGTGCGGTCGTGTATCACTACTGCGTGGTGCACGTTAAAGACCCCAGGTTAGCGGTTGTACCGCACTGGCTAAATTGCTCATCTACAGCTGAGACACCAGACGCCCACTGAGGCAGACTAACTTCCGGCTGTATAAACATACACACAACAATTTGCTTTGTTTGGTTTCTTGATAGTTGTAGAGCTTAGCTAATTTTAAAAACAATTAAAAACTGTTTGGGTGTTTTGTTGCGCTACCTGGTGGATGGAAGACAAAACTGCTGATTCTAAGTTCAAAAAATTTTCGAGGGCGGCGTTGGCGTCTCTATCATCATCAATCTCCGTGTCGTTTTACCTTCACATTTAGAAAATATATTTGAAGATTTACTATCGTATAAATAACTGTTTTAAAGTTACTGGGTCAGGTTAATAAAGCTTAGACAAAT
>JABSTQ010006228.1:0-59454 GCA_013358835.2 Ixodes persulcatus | reverse complement strand
TCTCGAGAGGGAGGAACGGGGGCGCGATAGATTACGAAGTAAGCCAAAGGTTCGTGATTAGCAGAATTCCTTGAAACATGCACCCAGACCGGGACGTAGAACGGAGACAGTCGCGCATCGCAGCCTTGTCTCGGTCTTGGGACAGCAGGACACCACTGTGCGTAGCGGGGCCGGCCCCGTGTCGCGCATACGACAATAGACTACTTCCATAAAGCCCTGCATGCAGCACGGTGCGCGTTGCACTCTGGAACTAGTTGGCCAGGGAGGAGGGTGGCATGGTTTCGGTTTCGATCGACACGTCGACAAGAGAGTATACACCGAGCGTGGACTATTAACGGCCGTTATCTAATGTTTTCTGGTCCCGAGAGCATCATTTGTGGTCTCTAAACTAACCTAAATGGCCAGACCTCGAAGCTTTAGCACAAGCCCGAGACGTATAGCTTGTCTTAACACATGCGTGTTGGGTTTTTGTACTTGAGTCTTTCTGTTAGCGTTCCCATCGAGGTATCTGGACGAGCTAGTGCTGGGAATCTCGACGCTGCGAACGCTCGGGGATCTTGCTGTGTACGAATCAACAGCTGTAGCAACCAATAAGTATACATCGAGCTCGCGCCTTACACATTAGTGTTGTTGATCAGGAAGTGTGTTTGTTTCGTGCGTCCATAGACGAAATATTACTTTTGCAATTACTGTTTTTTCTTAATACGCCTGAGTACGCGAGGTAAAACTCGGAGGCGCCATCGAAAAGCCCCATTTTAACCACTTCTTATCTCTTATCTGTACTGACCCGCGGCACCGCACGAAGTGAAGTCCCCACACCCACTTGCATTCAACTAATATTCAAAATCGCGTATGCACATAAAGTTATCCTGCAATCATATAGGCACATTCGCACATACAGACCGTTTTAAGAAACAAACGAGCACTTGTGTGAAGAGTCGCACCGTTCGCCGGAACACTACGCCGGCCGGGCATGAACCCCTATGCGGTGCGCCAAACGAACGAAATTATTCAAAGCGCGTTTGACGGTTGCTAATGGCCATAATATGTGTTATGTGTTTGCTTTCTCCTGCCTGAGTATGCCGAGATAATTTCAGACGCACCGATCAGCACAGATCTTGGGCGTCAGTAAAAGCTCGTCCAAAAGGCTTAGCGAGGAGTAGGGACGCTTGTTAGGGCCTCCGTCGTAGCTAGCCGATCTCAGCGTTTGCGAAAACCTAATCGTCTATCAGCATAAAATTTGAGTGGGAGATATATGATGTTGTCTTACTTACTCTGTCCTTGTCTTGCGGCGCATTTTGTGAAAATAAGTCACGTACCAACTGGCCCATCTGTCACTATTGATATATGATGACACGAGGAAGACATCATAGTAGTTTGTGCAGTAGTGGGGTCGAATTTATTGCACATGATGTAAACCTGAGACTGGGGCCGGAAGGAAGAAACAACAGAAGGTAGAAAAAGAGGAGGCACGTCTCAAACTCAGCTGCAAAGTTTATTGCGTACACGCCTATATACACATCTGCAATGCCGTCTCTACAGAAAAAAAAAAAAAAATTGTGACAAGAGGACAATGAAATTTGGGTAAACTTCTCTTATCTCTCTTGACCACGGCTGCGAAACACTCACACAAAGGGCACATTCTAGCATAAACCACCGCCAGCAGGCGAACGTAGGTGAATCACTACTGAACACAAAAAGGGTTTGACCTTGAAGTTGCGTTTCCTTTCTGAAGGTCAACCCTTTCTTTTTGTTTAGCAGTGATTCACCTACGTTCGCCGGGTGGCGGTGGTTATGTTAGAATGTGACCCTTTGTGTGAGTGTTTCGCAGCCGAGGTCAAGGGAGATAAGAGAAGGTGTACCAAATTTCATTGTCCTCTTGTCACAATTTTGTTTTGTTTTTTCTGTAGAGACGGCGTTGGAGATGTGGTATATAAGGCGTGTACGAAATAAACTTTGCAGCTGAGTTTGAGACGTTGCCTCCTCTTTCTACCTTCTGTTGTGTTCTCCTTCCTGCCCCAGTCTCAGGTTTACAATCATGTTCAACTTACACCACACGCCTGCACTCTGACTATTTTTTCGAATTTATTGATTTCCTTAAATGTTCATGCGTCAACGCTTTGATACTCCTGTGAGGATGCGGCTTGCTTTTCGCCCAATGAAGTACAAGAAGTGGACGTTTGGCAAACAAAATACGTGTAAGGCTCCAGATGACCAAATTTCAGTTGTAGTTCAGTGGTACCAGACGAGATTATTGAAATTGAATTCAAAGATGCACTCGTGGTGTGAGGTGACTAAGCCACGTCTTACTACGTTTGCATACGCACCTCATAATATCCTGTTTCGGGAACCAAGGAAAGTGCCCCGGTCTTCGTTTTGTATCGCTCGAGAATGAGTGTATTGTACGTTCGTGAAAAGTCAGATAATCGAAAACGCAAGCAGCGCGTTCGGTCGCGGCGTGGTAGCATGAGATGAAGCTGCCCAGTCGAAACCGAAACTGAGTGGCCAACTAGTTCCCAGCGTGCACTGCGTGGTATTCGCCGCGATGGGGCGCGTCGGTTTTTGAAGAAGTCCATGCTGTGGTGGATCTCAGGGCGCGTGGTAGGATCGCTTCGATTCGGGCGCGCTCGAGCAGGGCAAGCGGAGGAGGCGGCAATTGCTTTGGCGATTGCGTGCAACTTTAGGATACAATAATATCTGACTCTCAAAAAGCATGCAGAAATAAGCTCGCGTATACTTGGGCGACCTGGCGATAAAAATCTTACGAACGTTGATGTTTGTGGGGGTTCATTTGATCTGGGCTCCAGGCAATATTGTCACGAATGACAATTGATGAGGCGAAAATAACTGAGGAAACTAAACGTTTAATGGGCGAACTTGTGCCCAAAAATAAAAGCGAACAGAAGAAAACAGCGTCGCGACGTCGAAGTCGGCGTGGCAGCAGAGTCGAACGCTGAGGCGAAACTGACTGCGGCTCGCCACGCGGAGCCTCTTATGTACACACGCGGAGGGTTCTGGAAGAATCGGCGTAGAAGGTTCGGCGTGTAGAACTTTCTAAATTAGAACAAGCAACACGGTTCTCGAATTTACCAGAACATTACATTAGATGTCAACAAAAGGCGTCCCCGCGGCCAGGAATCGACCCTGGCTTTTCGCGTGGGAGGCAGGCGCTATAACCGTTAGGAACGCGCGCGCTGCCTACTTGGCAAGCTGCGCGCGCGGCATTACTCCCCCCCTTTAAAAAGTGCATCGCCCCGATGCAGCACAAAACAAACCAAACAAAAAGAACGGTAAGCTAAAGAGTCACTTGGAACACATAAGGTCCACAGTCCTATCGAGCGTAGTACGGCTTCATGCGCACGACGTGGACGACTTCTGGTCGTGGAGGGCGGCGTGATGAAGTCCGTGTTCCGTCGGGCATCACCTCGTAGTTCAGATCCCCGAGTCGACGAAGCACTCTGTAGGGTCCGAAGTAGCGCTTCAAGAGTTTTTCGCTGAGACCACGGCGGCGGATCGGTGTCCACACCCACACCCTGTCTCCGGGCTGGAAGTGGACGTCCCGACGACGAAGGTTGTAGCGGCCAGTGTCGACTCGTTGTTGGGCTTGAATACGGTGTCTGGCGAGCTGGCGGACTTCTTCTGCCCGTTGGGCAACCACCTGGGCATCGTCGCTTCCGTCGACAGCCGGTTTGGGGTAACATCGCGTCCAGCATTGTCGTTACCTTGCGACCATGCACCAGTTGAAAGGGTGTTACCCGGTGGTCCTTGCACGGCCGTGTTGTAGGCAAATGTGACGTATGGCAACACCTCGTCCCATGTCTTGTGCTCCACGTCGACGTACATAGAGATCATGTCCGCGATGGTCTTGTTGAGTCTCTCCGTCAGCCCGTTGGTCTGCGGGTGGTACGCAGTGGTGCGACGATGGCTGGTGTGGCTGAGACGAAGGATTCTTGCGTCAGCTGGGCCATGACTGATGATCCTCGGTCTGAGATCAGAACCTCGGGAGCGCCGTGCCGGAGGACGATGGACTCGATGAAAAACTGGCGACTTCCACAGCAGTCCCAGAAGGAAGGGCTTTCGTTTCGGCGTACCGCGTGAGATAATCTGTGGCGACGATTATCCATCTGTTTCCTTGCGTCGATGGTGGGAAAGGACCAAGTAGATCCACTCCGATCTGCTGGAACGGTGCTGTTGGGGGAGCAATCGGCTGCAGGAGACCTGCCGGCTTCGTGGGCGGTTCTTGCGTCGCTGGCACTCGTGGCACGACCGTGTGTAGAGGTGTACGGTCTTCGGCAGCTTGGGCCAATAATACCTTTCACGAATCCGGGCCAGCGTACGGCTGTAGCCAAGGTGTCGGATTCGGGTCGTCGTGGCAGGCTTGAAAGATCTCCGCTCTAAGGTCGGTAGGGATTACCAGCAGCCATGGCGAGCTGTTGACTCCGAAGTTCTCTTTGTAAAGTACACCTTGTCGGAGGACGAACGTAGGCAGGGCTCTCAAGAAAACACGGGGTATAGTACCCCCCCGTCCTTCGAGGTGCTCGATTAGCGCGCGTAACTCAGGGGTCGTTTCTTTGACGTCGTGCCATGTCGTCGGGTGTTCACTGCGCCTAGGAAGCACTCGTCGTCATCGTCGTCGCTGCTGCCGGAAGGTGTTTCGACGGGGGCTCTGGACAGGCAGTCGGCGTCGCTGTGCTTGCGGCCCGACTTGTAGACCACAGTCATGTCGAACTCTTGTAGTCGGAGACTCCACCTAGCGAGGCGTCCGGACGGGTCCTTGAGGGTTCGCAAGCCAGCAGAGCGAGTGGTGGTCAGTGACTACACGGAACGGGCTCCCGTACAAGTACGGACGAAACTTCGTGAATGCCCAGACGACCGCAAGGCATTCTTTCTCAGTCGTGGAGTAATTTTTCCTCGCCTTGGACAGTGTCCGACTTGCGTATGCGAATAACTCGCTCGGTGCCTTCTTGCACTTGAACCAGTACTGCGCCAAGTCCAGCATTACTTGCGTCCGTGTGAATCTCGTTTCCGCATCCTGATCGAAATGTCCGAGAACAGGAGGAGTCTGGAGACGTCGCTTCAGCTCGTCAATGCCTGCTGCTGCTCCATCAGCCCATTCGAACTTCTCGGCGTCTTCGTGAGGTTTGTGAGTGGTGCGGAAATTCTTGCGAAATCCCGAACGAAGCGCCGATAGTAGGCACATAGTCCAAGGAACCTTCGCACGGCCTTCTTGGTTCTCGGCGCTGGAAATGCTGCGACGGCGCGAGTCTTCTCTGGGTCTGGGCGAACGCCTTTGTTACTAACCACGTGACCTAGGAACTTCAGTTCGTCATAGGCGAACCGACACTTTGACGGCTTGAGGGTGAGTCCGGCGGTCCGTATGGATTGGAGAACAGCTCGGAGTCGTCGCAAGTGCTCGTCGAAGTCGCCGGAAAAACACTACGACGTCGTCAAGGTAGACGAGACAGCTCTGCCACTTCAGTCCTGCCAGTACGGTGTCCATGACACGCTGAAAAGTAGCTGGCGCCGTGCATAGTCCGAAGGGCATCACTTTGAACTCGTACAATCCATCTGGCGTGACGAAAGCTGTCTTCTCTCGGTCCCGTTCGTCGACTTCGATCTGCCAGTAGCCGCTCTTCAGGTCCATCGATGAAAGTATCGAGAGTGGCGTAGTCGGTCTAACGTGTCGTCGATACGGGGAAGTGGATAGACGTCTTTCTTCGTCACCGCGTTCAGCTGCCGGTAGTCCACGCAGAACCTAAGCGTTCCGTCCTTCTTCCTAACCAGAACGACTGGAGAGACCATGGACTGCTCGAAGGTTGGATTATGTCGTCGTTCAGCATCTCTCGAACTTGTTCCTGGATTACCTCCCTTTCTTTTACGGAGACTCTGTACGGCGATCGATGCACAGGGCGCGCGTCGTCCTCGGTAATGATGCGGTGCTTCGCAACGGTGGTTTGGCGTACCTTCGACGATGTCGCAAAGCAGTCGGTGTATTCGGCGAGGAGGTTAATCAGCTGCCGTCGTTTCGGGCCCGGAAGCTTAGGGTCAATGTTGAGCTGCGCTGGCGACGTACTGCCTTGCTGAGGTAGCGATGATTCGTCAGTAATGGCGGCGATTTCGACGGAGTTTTGGAGTTCCTCGACGTGGCCAATGGCTGCCCCTTTTGTTAGGTGTTGCGTTTTCATTTCGGAAGTTCGTCACGAGGACCAGAGTGCGGCCGTCCTGAAATTCAGCTACTCCTCTTGCGACGCCTATTCCTCTTCCTAAAAGCAATTGAAGGTTGCCTTCCAGGACAACCTCGCCGCAGGTAGCTGTATCGGTCACGACGGGTACGACAACACTTGATCGCGGCGGCAGGTTCACGTGGGCGGCGGCGACTCGGACGGGGGCTGACGCTGTTTGGGTTTTCTCTGGAGGCGGAACAGGCTTCCGCAGCGTCAATCTGTTCTGACCCAGGTCGATGACGGCGCCGTATTCGCACAGAAAGTCCATGCCGAGAATGACATCTCTGGAACAGTCTTGTAGAACGACGAATTTCACAGGGCACGTTTCGCCGTGAATTTCGACGCGTGCAGTGCAACTTCCGACAGGCGTGATAAGGTGTCCTCCGGCGGTCCGAATTTGTGGTCCTCCCAAGGCGTCGTAACTTTTCGCAGGCGGCGAGAGAGCGTCCCACTCATGACTGAGTAGTCTGCTCCGGTGTCCACGAGTGCCGATGCGTCGTAGCCGTCGATAACAACGTTTAGATTGTTGGACACCGTTGCAGGGGCGTCGTTGCGATGCGGGGCGTCAGGCGAGTGGGAGCGCTCCGGCGTTCTTGGAGGCTCTTTGCTTCGGTCGTCTTCGGCAACTTCACCTCCGGGAGTTGCCGCGCTTAGTTTTCCCGGCGGGAAGTGGGAGACAGGCTGTCACGGCGCGACCGATGGAATGGCGATGCGGAACGTCGGGGGGATGGAGACCTTGAACCTCGTGGTGCTGTCGGCGCTGGTGACGGAGGGCAACGGAGGTATTCCTCGATGTCACGAGGGCGTTCGCCGTGTCTTGGGCGAGGGTCGTTCGGCGCAAAACCTCGGAGGCCCTATTTGTCGGTACGGGCACCTCCGGTAGACGTGATCGGCCTCACCACAGTGATAACATAGCGGTCGTCGATCGGCCGTGCGCCACACATCCGTCTTCCTAGGGGCTGGTTCTTCGGTGCGGACGAGCTGGGGCTGCCCATCCCGACGTTGGAAAGTCTGCGGCGCGGGTGGGTCACGTCGAGGCGGCGTCCAATACTGCCGGGACGCTGGGGCCGGTCTCCGAGCTACTGCAGCGTAAGTCAGAGTCGGCTCCTCGGGTGCTGCTACGCTGGCAGGAGCCTCCGGTTGGAATGCCCTCTGGACCTCCTCGCGGACAACTTCGGCGATCGGACAGCGCAGCCGGCTGGTTGTCAGTAGGCAGGAGCTTCCTGAGTTCTTCTCGGACGATGTCGCGGACGATTTCCCGAAGGCCGTCGACACCGGTGGTGCTTAAGTCCAGACGGGTAGCTGCGACGGTTGGAGCAGTAGGCGCGCCGGCGAGTCGGTGGTAATGGCTTGCTCGGGACGCCAGTGCACGCTCGATGTTAGTGGCTTCAGCCACAAAACCGTCGACGGTTGTCGGAGGATTGCGGACAAGGCCCCCGAAAATTTCAGCCTTCACGCCACGCATGAGGACGCGAAGCTTCTTCTCCTCGGCTGCCTCCGGATCGGCTCGGGCGCACAGGCGCAGGACATCTTCAGTGAAGCTTGTCACGCTCTCGTTCAGACCTTGGCATCTTCTTTGAAGGATGTCCTCGCTCGTTGACGTCGGTGTTGGTTTGTGAAGGTGCGCTTTAGCTCCTCCACGCACGTCTCCCACGTCGTGAGGGAAGCCTCGTGGTTCTCAAACCATTGTCTTGCCGTTCCCTCGAGTGCGAAATAAAGGTTTTGGAGGCGCTGTTCTGCCGTCCACGCGTTGTAGCGGGCCACACGTTCGTAGTGCTGTAGCCAGTCTTCTACGTCCTCGTAGATTTCACCGTGGAATGGCGTCGGCACACGGGGAACCACAGGCAGGAAGACGTAGGACGGTGCTGCTTGGGGGTTTTCCGTCGGCTGGGCCGTGGAGTTCATCGTCGGCTTCGGTAGCTTCTTTGTTTTGTCCGGTAGTGGTCCAAACTCAGGGCGTTGTCCTTGCAGACGCTGGCTTGCCCGAGGCCCTGCCTCTTCCACGAGTCGACGACTTGGAGTGGGACTTGCCGAACGGGTCCTCGGAGGGGTACGGTTGAGAAACATAGAGTGCGTACCCCGCACCTCCACCAAAATGTCACAAATGACAAGTGATGAGTTGGCAAATAACTGAGTAAACTAAACGTTTAATGGGGCGAACTTGTGCCCAAAATAAAGAAGGAAACCAAAGATAACAGAAGAGCGTCGCGGGCGTCGAAGTCGGCGAAAGAGCAGAGTCGAACGCTGGGGCGAAACTTACTGCGGCTCGCCACGCGGAGCCTCTTATGTACACGCGGAGGGTTCTGGAAGAATCGGCGTAGAAGGTTCGGCGTGTAGAACTTTCTAAACTCGAACAAGCAACACGGTTCTCGAATTTACCAGAACATTACATTAGATGTCAACAAAAAGGCGTCCCCGCGGCCAGGAATCGAACCCTGACTTTTCGCGTGGGAGGCAGGCGTTATAACCGTTAGGCCACGCGCGCGCTGCCTACTTGGCTAGCTGCGGGCGCGGCAATATTTTGTGTTTGTCCCTATTCCAGAAATAATCGGTCTTCCCGTGTGGTTAGTATTGTGTACATTCATTAGGACGTAGAACTGTCCAGGTCTAGGATTTTCTTGAAGTAGAAACTTAAAAATCTCGTTGTCTATTTGTTCGTACTTAAGTAAGTTTTTTAATTTTTATTTCATGTGTCTCGAAACTTACTCGTTAATTTCCTTAATTTTTTAATAACATTCTAATCGATTTATGTTCTAATGGTGTGTTAGTAGTAGCAATGGATGTTGTCTCTTTTTATACTAATATACCTCACGATGAGGGAGTACAAGCAGCTCTAGACAATGTCGACAACACTGATCTTACTATTAGTAAAAATGTATTAAAGATTTTTTATGCAGTTAACTTTAAAACCTAATAACTTCACATTTGTGAATAACCGCTACCTGCAGACTCACGGCGCAGCGATGGGATCACGTTTTTCGCTATCATATGCAAACATTTATATGATGGTGTTAGAATAACGCTGGCTGAATGCCGTCCCACAGAAACCACTTTCTTATAAACGTTTCTTCGATGATATATAACGTTTTTTTGATGATGTAGATTTCGCTGCGCGAATGGCGAAGCAGAAGGACACGTGCGTCAGCTGCTCCTTGGGGTTTCATCACAGGCAGCAACAGATTGTTTGCTGCGTGTGTTTTATTCGCTTTCACCGCAAGTGCGTGAATATCGTCAATGATGACTACGACCTACTCATGCAAGATGGAATGAGCCAGTACAAGTGTGCGAAATGCGTCGAGTGAAAGAAGAACCGCGACGACGAAGTTCCCACGCCTAGGACTTCAACCACGTAATCTACGGTGGAAGCGGCAGCGGACACCGATGACATTCCGTGTGCTGAAGTTTCATCGACATCAAAGAAAGGCATTCAAACGGTACTGGAACGTCGACAACTTCGCACGATTAAAAGCGGAAAACGTCTCGCTACGTCAAGGGGTTCGTCGTCTTAATCACACCGTTTTTTTGTTGGTGAGACAACGCTCCACGAACATTTCAGACAGAGCTGGCGGGTCTCATCTGTTGTCCTACGCCTCTGCCACTGAAGCGTTTCCCGCCTTGAGTTCACGACAGCAGGGACTACTGAAACCTGGAAAAGCGCTGCCAGCTGACACTTCGACGAATACCATCGGACCAACTGGGCCCCTTCCGCCTGCAGCGTCTACAGCACAACGAGACTCCGTTCCGCGAAGCACCGTGGATGGTGACGGCTTCACCCTTGTCACCCGCCGGAAGCCCGTAAAGCCATCTGTCAGTATTTCGAAATCATCAAAGATAGCCGTGATTCAACGTACTCCACAAAAAAGTGCCCTGTTTGTGTCTAGACTGCGCTCGGAAACAAGTACAGAAGACGTTGAGGATTTGGTCCCTGCTTTTTTTGCAAGGTGAAACTTTTGTATGCACGAAGTTGAAAATCTAATTTCCTCACAATGCGTCGTTTCACATTCTCGGTGACAACGAAGTATTTGAGGCGATAAACAGCGTGTCTGTCTGGCCAGAAGGCTGCATCTTCAGGCAATATTTTGGACCACGTCCTGCGTCGCGCCACCTTTTATAGTGCAGAAAGCAACCTTGAGGCTGGTGCTACTGCAACGTAATGCAGGATTTTTTTTTTGCATTTTTAACCTCTAGCCTCGTTCTGAATACCGTGGACTTATTTTGCCTGTTGAACTAAAGCGATATGCAGGAATCAAAGACTCGACCCCGATGTTACATTTAAATATACACTCTTTGAAATGTAAACGTGGTAATTTCATTACTCTTTTAGATCAACTCTGTTTCGTTTCAAGTAGTGATGCTTTCCGAAACATGGTACGTAACAGATGTCGATGTTCTTATTATGCCGGGTTAGAATCACTTCTTTTTTAATCGAAGCGGAAAGCGAGGGGGAGGTGCTTGTATTTATGTTAGACAGGATATTAGATGCGTAATACTCGTTGCCTTTACCGAAATGACAGACGACTATGAAATCGTAACTGTGAAGCACGGACGTCAGCTGCTTTCTGTGATGTATTGACCGCCAGCTGGTGACATTATTCATTTTTTGTCTTTTCTTGAAAGGTATCTTGATTTCATATCCTTCAAAAACTACTCACTTGTGCCGCGCGGTGACCTAAATGTAAATAGTTCGGAAAACTGTTCTCTTTCGTCACGACTGAGTAGTAAAATCAGTAGTTGTGGTTTTTGGAAAGTGATTGTGTCCCCCACCCGAATTACCCGTTCTACAGCAAGTTGTATAGACTTTTTTATTACCAATATAAACACTACAGTTCGCAGTGCAGGTACTATTAGTAGTGGCATAATCGATGATTTAACATTATTTTTTTTTGTTTTTCAAACCCGGGATTTATCGGGGACCGTTGATATACTCTTAACTTTGCAAACAATAACCAAATGCAAGCTGCGGTCCTTTCGAAGCACTGTCATGCAAACAGACTAGACTTCTGTCTTCTCAAAGCAATGCGCGAACGAAGCGTATGATGAATTCATGTATATTTTTAAGACGATATACATCGCAATGTTTCCATAGAAGACGATTGCTGCTAAAAAACGAACAAGAAAACCATGGGTCACGCCACCTATTTTAACAATGATAAGAAAAAATGAAAGCCGTTTACAACTCCCTGTAACGCCGAATTAGAGCGCAGTTCTTGAGGAGGAGGGGAAGGCACGGGGAGGCGGGGGGGGGGGGGGGGGGTTACGTGACCTCGGGGTGGGGGGGGGGGGGGGGTCACGTGACCTCGAGGGGTGAGGGCGGAGGAAATTTTCCGCTAAATTTAGCGGGGAAAATTTTCCGCCAGATTTAGCGTGAAAATTTTTCCACTAGATTTTGCAGGGGAAAATTTCCCGCTAGATTCAGCGGGGAAAATTTCCTGCTAGATTTAGTGGGGAAAATTTTCCGCTAAATTTTGCGGGGAACTTTACCCATCATGCACCGCGCGGTTACGCCGACGGCGACGCCGACGCCGCTCAAGCAGGAAACGGGCGCCTAAGGGCTGCGCTCTAAAAAGAATCGCTTATATCAGGCATACATCTGTTCGAAAGATAACTGTGACCAAGCAGTTTTCAATAAGTATCGCAATCAACTTACATCTGGACTAAAAAAAACAGAATGTCATAAAGTATTTTCCATGACGCTCACAAGAAGCGTCCTGCGGTTGTTTGGGCAGTTGATATTCAGTTAACCCCAAAAAATGTTGGAAGGTGGTTAATCCAAAAGCCAATGCCGCACTTCACTTAACTTATAACGGGAACATTGTATCTGAGGAAGGGTGTGCTTCGCTGTTGAATACGACTTTTGGTGCCGTGTTTACTCAGGAACCACTGGGCGCAATCCCTTCCTTTCCTTCGTATTTGAGCAACATTACACCGGACGGTGTTCTTAACCTTATTAACATCTCTAAACTTTCTACATAAGCTGGTGAAGACGGCATTAGCTCGAAATTATTGAAGTGTACTAAGGACATTAGCTGTTCCATACTTTCCGAAATATTTTCCCAGTCATTGCTAGAAGGTAGGGTTCCCAATGATTGGAAAATCGGGAGGGTCGTTCCTGTCTTCAAGGGTGGTGATAAATTTTCTGCTAATGACTACTGGCCAATATATATAACCAGTATTCATGTAAATTACTTGAACATATAATCTATACTGACCTTGTTACTTTTCTTGAGAACAATCTTTTTTTTTCACCTCATCAACATAGTTTTAGAAAAGGACTGTCTTGTGAGACACAGCTAGCTGGTTTCTTACGTCATATTCACACTAATTTGGACAGCAATGAGGTTAGTGATGCTATTTTTCTTGACTTTTCTAAGGCATTTGATCGCGTTCCTCATCAGTGTTTGCTCTCGAAATTATCTGCACTAAATATTGACCCGCACGTGTTAAAATGGATTGAAGACTTTTTACATAACAGGACCCAGTACACTGTCCCTAACAACCATCGTTCAAATTCTGTTCCCGTCACCTCCGGGATTCCTCAGGGTAGTGTGCTGGGCCCGCTTCTTTTTTCTATCTATATTAACGATTTGCCTAACTCCTTGACCTCACAAATTCGTCTTTTCGCCGATGATTGCGTTATTTATCGTCGGATCAGTAACCCATCAGATTCTACTGCCTTTCAAGTCGACTTACTAAATATCAGCTCATGGTGTACTAACTGGCTCATGATTTTAAACTCTTATAAATACAAGCGCGTTCGTTTCATTCGTCCTAATAATTCTTGTTTGTGCCCCAGTCAATATCACATTCAAAATACCCCCTTAGAATTAGTCCAATCTTACAAATACCTAGAGTTCACCTAACCTCCGATCTATCATGGAATATGCATAATAATTACATTCTTTCAAAAGCTAACCGTAGTCTCGGTTATTTAAAACGTAACCTTAATTCTGCCCCATCTTCTCTTAAACGACTAACATACGTCACGCTTGTTCGACCGATCCTGGAATACGCTTGCAGCATTTGGAACCCTCATTATAATTACTCAGCTGCTTCACTGGAAGCACCCCAAAACCGTGCCGTTCGTTTTATTTTTTCTGATTACTCACTTCATACCAGTGTAACTAACCTAAAAACTCGTGCTGACCTTCATTCACTTGAGATACGCCGGAGAGTATCAAAGCTATGTCTTCTGCATAAAATTTACGACTCGCCATCACTTCACTCACCACTACTTCTCTCTCAACCGTTTTATGTTTGAGCCCGCATTGATAACTCATGTAAGATTAAACTTATTTCTTGTAGTCATCCTTGTTTTTCTGCTCGGTTTTGCCATCCGCCATTGCTGACTGGAACGACTTGCCCGATAACATTGTTTGTCAACGTAATTAAGTTCATTTTCGCAAATATTTAACTACTTTTTGGGCCCTTGATGCATATCTACTTAAGTGTGGTTGATTTTTGTTTTTTTGTGTTCGGTACTTTCGATTTATTCTGCTTTGTAACCTCCCCCCCCCTTACATAATGCCCCTTGAGGGTGTGTAAGGTATTTAAATAAATAAATAAAAATAAATAGATAAACGAAGTGCTTAAACGCAGGAAGCTGAAAAATTCAATAGATGAACTTTCACTTTCTGTTGAAAGCGTCTCCGGAATAAAACTATCTGAGCTTTTTGACATACATTTCAATAATTTGCCCTCTAGCGCGCACAATGAGCATGATTCCTCGTTTATCTCGCACTGCGTAGGAGACACAATTTTCCCATAAACCGACAGACAAATTGGAAGTGATCCGTGTATTTATGGGATTGAATACCAGTAAAACCTATCACATAGAGGATATGCAGATAAAGCCCGTTAAATTCGTAATCGATGGGGTGGCCCTCTCTTCGTATATATATTTAACCTAGCATTTTCGAGTGGCCAATTTCCGAATAAGATGAAACTTGCGAAAGTTTCAGTTTTGCATAAAGGTGCATAAAACAATTTAGTTACAAATTACAGACCCATCTCGGTTCTTCCAATATTCCCCCAAAGGCTGGAAAGAGTTAAAATATATCGTTTAGTCGAATTGTCTACCCAGAAATCAGTGCTAACTGACTCCCAGTGGGGATTTTGCGAGGAAAAATTCACGGAATGCGCTTTGATATTACAAAAACAAATATTACAGAATATAGAATGCAAACGGCTGACACTGGGAATATTTATTTATCTTAATAAATCATTTGATTGTCTTAACCATTCAACGCTCCTTGATAAACTTTCGTGTTATGGCATACGTGGCACGTATTGGATACTTATTCATTAAAAATTTAGAACATCAATACCAATGGGTCTCAGTGAAGTGATCACGTTTCCTCTTGACAAATCTTGAAGTTTGGTGTTCCCTAAGGCAGCATACTCGGCCCTCTGCTGTTCAAGGTGTATATGAACGATATAGTCAATATTTCCAACCAAGCACGTCTTATAATGGATGCAGACGACGCGAGTATATTTCTATCTGCATCGAATATGGACGAACCTATACGCATGGAAAAAGTAGTTCTGGAAAAGTTTCTTTCGTGTTGAACAATAAATGGTCTTAAAATAAACATAGTAAAGTCTAAAACAATTTTGTTTAGACGTGGAAATAAGCACATTATTAGTCATTATGCACTACCGATTGGCACCGACCAGATTGAAATAATGAAACAGAACCAAACGCTAGGTGTCATTTTTTCAGAACTTATGCAATGGGATGATCACATCGAACACATGTTTAAAGAAACTGTCAAAATTTGTTGGAATAGTATGTCTTTGTCGCTCCTTGTTGCATGTAAATATTAAAATGCATATTTATCACGCTTTGTTTAGCTTACAAATTAACTATTGTCATTTGGTTTGGGGCGCAACAATTAAATGCAATATGAAGAAACCAACGATCCTACAAAAGAAAATGCTGCGTTTTATTGCAAACGTGCCTTACGACACTCATACGTAACAATTATTTCTAAAATTCAACGTCATGAGGATTGCCAGTGTATAGGCGTACCGGTTTGCTATGTTCTCATTTATTTTCGACGGACGAGTTCACTTCTTTTTGTCTAATGTATCCCACCTGACACAACGTGAATCTTCCATTATTGTCACACGCAGAGAGTTCTGTAATGCGCCTCATTTTCGTACAAATATGCACTGCACTCTATTGCGCAGAACCTGCCCACGTTACTTACCAAGTTCATTATAGACCACAATGAGATTTACTGTTTAACGAAAAAAGATGTACGCATTTGTTTTATTTAGACAAAGTGTAGTGTAAAGTAGTTACCATGCCCAGTAAGTGCAGGGGCACCAGACCCAGACAAGCTACCTCATGGAAGCATTTTGTCTGGTGCCCTGACCATAATATTGCTGAAAATAAATATTACTTACTTACTATATTTATTATGTGAAATAATGGAGAGGACACGCTTATAAAATGCATTAATTTTGCGAAAAAGTTTAACCGATATCTTAAACTTACGTATAAATACTTCAATACGGAAATATACTTTCTGCATATCAAACTTATTATTACCAGAAATATTTTAAAAACGACATTATATAGAAAGTCCATGGACAGACGTCGATTCCTCCATTATATTAGATGTCATCCCGCTCCCAACAAGAAAGGCATACCATATGGTCAAATGCTACGCTCGCGACGTTTATGTTCAGAAGACACTGATTTTGAATTTAAAGCTTTCACATTTGCGTGAAGATTTTATAAATAGAGGATATCCATTGCCATTAATGACTAATTCGATATCAAAAGTACAAATAGTTCCCCGCAGTGAAGGTTTGTTACAAAAACCAAAACAAAATACCTATAAATTACGACTATTTTTAATCTATCAATCCCAACTAAAAAACCTCTATAATATCCCGAGACGCCATATGAATTTATTACACATAGACACGTCCTTCAAAAGTATAATTTCGCAGTCACCAGGTATTACGTTTAAGAAACCACGTAATTATGTGGACATTTTTGGACAATCAAGAATTTCCACTGGACGTAACATGGTTCCCGTTGGTTGCGTAAAATGTGAAAATAATAAATGTAACTTATGTTCAAAGATTTTGGTTGCTGACAGCAAAACAATTTACTTGGAAAATAAATGACCCTTTTATTTGTAATTCTGAAAATGTAATATTTTTAGTTCGATGGATGAAATGCCTAATTCAATACATAGCAGAGACTGGAGCAAGTGTAGGACAACGTATGAACTTACAAAGAAGTAATATTCGTACTCTCGTATCAGGACCAGTTTCTCGTCGCTTGAATTTCGCAAATCAAAATGGTATTTCACATTTCAGTTTTATTATACTTCGAGTTAATATTACAACCACTAGACACCTTAAACAAAAGGAATCTCAGTGTATTCATAAATTTAATACACTACAACCGAAGGGTGTTAGCAGATCAAAAGAAATGTTACCATCTTTTTTTCTTGATATTTAATATAGATCGTCTAATCGGTGCCGCACTGTTTTTTTTTTTCGCTCAATAGTTTAATGCGACGAGAGCAAATATATATATATATTGAAGGGGTTTTAATGGGGATGATTTAATTGAAGTAGGTTGGCAACAGACTGCTTCACAGAACGGTTCGATCGCAACTCCTTGTCCTCGAGCACCCAGCACGAACTCCCCAGCCGGGGGCGCTTCGTCTTCTTCCTAACATTCCCCGCCGGTCGGGCGGAGGGCTGTGGGTGTCAGTCAGTTTGATGTAGAGTCATCGGGACTATGGAAGGGTTTCATCCTTGCAACGTGAACAATTTCGGGAGATTTAGACCGATGATCTCGGGGGGGTGATAGTGGTGAAACTTGATAATTTGTGGCGAAAGACGACGCAGAACAACATAGGGTCCGACGTATTTCTGAAGGAGGTTTTTCTGACTTTCCCGGCTGGCGTCGAGGTGTGGCTAAAAGAACCCTGTCTCCAACTTCGTAGGAGGCAAGACCATGGGTTTCCGAATGGCGAAGTTGCTGGTCTTGTTGTGACCGTAGGGTGTGCAGACGGGCAAGGCGACGGGCGTCCTCCGCTCGGCCAACGATGTCAGCGGCATAGGGGCTCAACGGCTGGTCATTTAGGGAGGGCAAGATCGTGTCCAAAGGCGTAAGAGGTTCACGAGCGTATAGAAGATAGTAAGGCGAGAATCCTGTAGTTGCTTGATGCGCAGTGTTGTAGGCATAGGTGATGTATAGAATGATGGCATCCCAGTTGGTGTGGTGATCGTCGACATACATGGATATCATTTGTGATGACGTTCGGTTGAGGCGTTCGGTGAGTCCATTTGATTGTGGGTGGTACGCACTGGTTACTTTGTGAATTGTGTTGGTGAGGCGCAATACTTCTTCAATTAGCTTGGCAATTGACGGGGTTCCCCGATCACTGATGATGTTTTGGGGTGCTCCGTGCCGCAGTAGAATACTGTGGAGAAAGAAATCTGCGGCGTCTTGGGCAGTGGTCGTGCGTACACACGTTGTTTCTGCATAGCGTGTAAGGTAATCGACGTCAACAATAACCCAGCGGTTGTTGTTGTTGTAAATCGGAAAAGGACCCAAAAAATCGATGCCCATTTGTTGGAACGGGGATTCGGGTGGTGTGATGGATTCAAGAGGACCGGGTGTCTTGGTCGTGCGACTTTTCTGTGTTTGGCAAAGGCGGCAACTTCGAATGTATATTATAATTGTGCGTGACATGCCGTTCCAAAAATAGCGATCACGGATGCGGAAGTACGTTTTGCTAAAACCGAGATGTCCGGCCGTCGGGTAATCATGATGAGCGCGGATGATGTCTTTTCGAAGCAGCCGAGGCACTACCAGAAGCCAAGGGCGGCCGTGGGGTTCGTAGTTTTTTCGGTAAAGAACCCCATCATGCAGCGTGAAAAGACGTGCACGCCGTTGGATGCGCCATGATGAGGGCGTGGTGGGTCCGAGGAGGTGACGAACAATGGGTCGTAACTCTTGGTCCGAAAGTTGAGCATCCGCGACGTCAATAGTGTCCAAAACTGCAGAAAGTTCAATCTCGGCATGTGGTTCGTGAGGGGAAGAATCAGCCGAGAGTGGACACCGCGACAAGGCGTCTGCGTCGAGGTGGCGTTTTCCGGATTTGTAAACAATCGTAAAGTCGTATTGCCGAATCTTGAGCGACCAGCGTGCCAGGCGACCAGATTGATCCTTGAGCCCGGTCAGCCAGCAAAGGGCATGATGGTCTGTTACTATGCGAAAGTGCATTCCGTAAAGGTATGGACGGAATTTGGAAATTGCCCATATGACCGCCAAGCATTCGCGTTCGGTGATGGTGTAGTTGCGTTCAGATTTGGTTAGGGTGCGGCTAGCGTATGCGATCACACGTTGGGTGTTACGAATGTTCTGTGCAAGGAGAGCGCCCAGGCCATGACCGCTAGCATCTGTGCGAATTTCTGTATCTGCGCCTGGTAAGAAGTGTCCAAGAATCGGGACCGAAATTAGGGCCGCTTTCAGAGAGGTGAACGCATCCATTTGATCTTGGTCCCAGTGAAACAGTTGGCCAAGGCGAAGTAACTTGTTGAGGGGTTCGGCGATGTTGGAAAAAGCCGGTATGAATTTTCGAAAATATGTGCAAAGACCAAGAAACACGCGGACATCTTTCAAGTTTCTAGGAACTGGAAATTCAGAGACTGCTTGAATCTTGCTTGGGTCAGGACGAATTCCGTCGACACTGACCAGATGACCAAGTACCTTCATTTCTCGAGCTCCGAATTTACACTTTTTATAGTTCAGCTGGAGGTTTGCGTTACGAAAGCAATCTAGTACTTGCCGAAGTCGGTATAGATGGTCGTCAAATGTTGTTGAAAAAACAACAACGTCGTCGAGATAGCATAAACAGATATTCCATGTGAGGCCCCGGAGCAAAGTGTCCATCATGCGTTCAAACGTTGCTGGGGCGTTGCAGAGTCCAAACGGCATGACATTAAATTGGTATAGGCCATCAGGAGTAACGAACGCTGTTTTTGGTTTGTCTTCCTCAGAAACGAGAATTTGCCAATACCCACTGCGTAGGTCTAATGAGGAGAAAAAAGATGAGCTCTGAAGAGCGTCTAGCGTGTCGTCGATTCGAGGTAGCGGGTACACGTCTTTCTTGGTGACTTTGTTAAGGCGGCGGTAATCGACGCAGAACCGCCAGGAGCCATCATCTTTTTTCACGAGAATTACGGGAGATGACCATGGACTCGACGAAGGTTCGATTATTTTCTTGTCTAACACGTCGGCGACATTTTCTTTTATGGTCTTTCGCTCGGCTGGTGATATTCTGTATGGTCGGCTTTTCAGGGGAGTGGCGGCGCCTGTGTCGATTTGATGTGTCACGGTGGTCATCTGAGTAAGTGCGTGCCGACTGAAGTCAAACAAGTCGCTGTACGTGCTTAGTAGACGTTGGAGAGATTCACGTTCAGCATTCGTTAGAGAAGAGTCTATCACTTGGGCTGTGCGCTCGCTCAGAGTGTCAGCCGAAGCAGCTTGTAACTTTGTCGTAGTAGGTGCTGGAGATAAAGAGGCGATAGCATGCTCGTCACACGTTTGGATTGTGGCGATACGCGATCCACGAGGTAGCATGAGTGGTTCCGCAGAAGGGTTTGTAATGTATAAGTGAACTCGTCGTGTTTTCACCTTGGCAGTGGAGTGGGGAACAAGAACGCCCTTCTTTGCAAAAGTAGTCACGATAGGCTCCACGACACCGCAAGCACACTTAAAACGGGATTCGGGTACAAGCTGTACGGAAACTGCTGAAAACGCGGGCACGTGTATGTCGTCCGCAGTACGAAGAACAACTGAAGGCGAATCGGGAAGAGCGTCTTCTGTATCGCAGATGTTGAGATGGAGCTCGCCGCTGCTGCAGTCAATGAAGGCCTCGTTTGAAGTCAAAAAGTCGCACCCGAGGATGACGTCAGCGACGCAGTTTTGTAGTACTGTGAAAAGGACAACGTAACGGCTTCCTCCGAGAAGCATGAACACGGTTGAGTAGCCGAGGGGTCGCACCAGTTCTCCATTACCCATGCGTAGTAAGCGTCCATGAGCGGGTGTGAGCACCTTACGCAAACTGCGGCGAACGTTTTCGGCAATGCATGATTTGGCGGCACCGGTATCCACTAAAGACGTAAATGTTTGTCCGTCGATTACATTCTGAACGGTCGTCGCTCCATTACAAGGAGGGTTTTTGCCGAGTTTGAAGAGTGCAGCCTGACCTCCGGTGTTAGCACAGGCTGCTGGGCTTAGTTTGATGTCTCAGTAGGCGCGGCGACGGTGTTGAGGGGCGACACAGAGCGCGAACGGCGAGGGTAAGGCGATGGCGACCGGCCCCGGCGAGTGGTGAGTGACGAAGGGGAAACTCGAGTGCGTCGGTCTCCAGAAGGCATGCTCTCGTTGTGAAAGTAGGGGGACGGGCCTTGGGAAATTGTCGGTAGGCGGCAGCGTCCGCTGATCGGCGGCACTAGCGTGCAATATGTCCCGGCGTTTGACAGTTGTAACAAATTGGGCGGTTGTCTTCTGTGCGCCAGATGTCAGTTCGTCGACGTGGGCCATAGGACCCTGTCGGAGGATAGACCTGGTAAACAGGAGCCCTGGTGTAGCGGGGCTGAGGGTCATGCGCCATGGAGGAAACAAGTGGAGCCACCGGCGGTGCTATAGGCGGGGGTGTTGGCGGAGACAGGTGTCCTAACGTAGAGCGAATTTCGTGTTGCACAACCTTTTGAATTGATTGGACATGCGGATCTTGGGGGGCAACGTCAACACAGGGTTGTAAGTGAGCCAGATAAGGCCGCAGTTCATCACGGATAATGTTCCGGATCATTGTTTTAATGTCCGTGTTAAATGCAGGTGCGAGGCATACCTCAGGGAGCCGCTCAAACGGTTCCTTGTTGATGCGGGCACTTTGGAGTTCCTCGTATTTCTTGCATTCGTCGATGAGGTGTTGGACCGTTGGAGGAGATTTGGGAGCGACGATGGTAAAAATTTCCTGCGAAAGGCCCTTGAAGAGGTGTCGGATGCGGTCCTCTTCTTGCATGTGAGCATCAACGCGGCGACACAGCTTGAGGACATCTTCAATGTAGGCAAGAGATGATTCGGTGTTAACCTGGTAGCGGCGAGCCAATGTTTGTCTCGCCTGCTGTCGGCGCTGTTCTGGCTTACCAAAGGCGTCGGCGAAGCGTGTTTCGAATGCGTCCCAGGAGTTAATTTCATCTTCATGGTTGTCAAACCATTGAAGTGCCGTTTCTTTCAGAAAAAACACTACATTCGTTAGTTTGATTGAGTCGTCCCACCGGTTGTGTTGACTGGCCCGGTCCTAGCTCTTAAGCCAGTCGTGGACGTCGGAATCGGATGAACCAGCGAAGAGTGGTGGGTCGCGTTGTCGGTTCTTAACAGCTTGAGTGTGTGGCGGCGGTGCCGCTGAGGTTGTGGCCACAGCTGTTGGCGGAGTAGGGGAGCCGTGGGCATTGTCCCCTTCTTCAGGCATAATCGCTGTGGTGCGGCCGCTGCGGAGTTCCAGACCGAGGACTTGAGCTGGGTCGATGCGAGTGAGAGGTTGGGGAACGGAAAGACCTCCACCACCTGAAGGGGTTTTAATGGGGATGATTTAATTGAAGTAGGTTGGCAACAGACTGCTTCACAGAACGGTTCGATCGCAACTCCTTGTCCTCGAGCACCCAGCACGAACTCCCCAGCCGGGGGCGCTTCGTCTTCTTCCTAACAATATATATATATATATATATATATATATATATATATATATAATGATGAGAAGAAGAGTGACAGTAGGTACTGGCTTCATGCCAACCAGGCGCCCCAGAACTGTTTTTTGCCAAAACTAATTCAACATTTCTTTTGTTAGTACGATTCGTATCTAACTATAAAGCGAGATTTTTGTATAGCAGATTTTCTTCCCTTGGTAAGCAACTTGAAGACATGTACCCGAATCATAGGTTCATATTTAAAATAACCGCCTATGCACGCACCTGGAACGCGGATCGTTGCGTTGCCTTCCTTTTTTTTAAAGCGCTTAAAAGAAGAGAAGGATGGACTGACAAGGGACCTACCGGCACAAAACTTTTCACATCGCCTCCTCCTGTCGCTTCTGACACAGCTGTTAAGGGCCAACCTTTTATGATATTTGTTACTCGTGAGTGCTTTCTTTTTATCCAGATTTATATATATATATATAGGCTTTTTTTAAGCATAACAAAATTAAAATTAAAAAAAAAAACTCAAGAAAGCTTGATTAATGCGGTCTGCGCAGGTGAGTAATACGGTCTGGGGGACATGGTATGAGGGGCTAATCGTAACGATCTGTCGGGTAATACACCCCTTTCAAAACTACGGTGCTCTGTTGGCAGCTGTGAAATCTCTGCAGAATGGAGGACGTTACGGCACACTGGAAAAAAACTCACACACAGACAAAAGTAATGAGCGCAGTGACGTTGCACTTTAGGCTCTGTTTGATTGACGCGTCGACTCCTAGCGTTGTCCTCGCACCGACGTTCGTTATGCTCTGGTTTGACATGCAGGTTCCACGACGTCAGTTTTTCCGTCATTGCGCAGTGGTTCCGACCTTCTAATAAACGGCACGCGACTTTGAAAGGGGTCTATTGGTTAAAATTAGCTAATTATCTTTTTAAAAATTGAAAATAGATATTTAGGTCCAATTAGAAACTTGCTCAGGGTCATTGAAAACCACCAAATCAGAAACTTTAAGAAAGATTTAGAACGCGTGAGAAGCGCAGCAGAGCGCTAAAGCTACAACTCGTGGAGCAGGTACAAGGCTAGCGGTTGCAGTAAGGCGCCCGCGCAATTTGTCCGTCTCGTTATCTAGCCCTAGCCTTGTACCTGCTCCACTTGTTGTAACTTCAGTGCACTACTGCGCTTCTCACGCGTTCTAAGTCTTTCTGAAAATTCCTGATTTAGTGGTTTTTGGATGACGCTGAGCAAGTCTCTAATTGAAACTATAGGTCTATTTTCATTAGTTAAAAAAGTTAATTAACGATTTTAACTAACTAACAGACTGATCGTTAAGATTAGCCCCTTATACTATGTCCTTCTCACCGTATAACTCACCTGTGCAGACCGCATTATTTCTAGCTTTCAGGGTTATATCTCGAAAATTGTGTTAAGCTTAAAAACCACCTTTTATATATATATAAATATATTTATTAGCAAAAAATTTAAATATCCACGCCGAGAAGGTTGTTCAATTACAAATGAAACCGCCCTGGTAATAAGTGCAAAGCAGCAAGGATCCTTCTTTTCAAACACCTTAGTCCCATGTCTCTTGTTGCGATGCACGTTGCCAGTAACACAAACAAGTTAACAAGCTCTTCTGCAATAACAGGGTGACTGCGACAGCGGGACCTGTGGTGTACGGCGCAACGAGGAGCTCAGCAAAGCGACAAAACGTGGTCTATACCAGGGTGTAAGATAGACAGGTGGGGAAACGAGAGCCAAATGAGCGACCGGATTGTGTCCCCCTCGGTTTTCTCTTTTTCTGTGGCGCCATCAATGTGGAGCACCGCGAACTCTCACTCCAGGTGGGCGGTCCGGTGGCGACCGGCTAAACTAACGGAGATGGTTTCACGTGGATTTTCAATGAAGGACTGTCGTGCTCTCGGTTTATTTTGCGCACTCTCCCGTAAAGTTCTATGCAAATCCGATTCCAATTTTTTTCTTCTCGTCGCAGCGCCATCTGTCGCGAATCGGGGGTACCCGCAAGCAGACGAGTACACAATCCGGTCACGGCGCTGCGGTAGGCTTCTATGGGCCGTTTCCCCACCTGTCTATCTTACACCCTGGTCTATACTCAGTGGGACCACATTGGGCAGCCGTATTCGTCCCACAAGTTCACCATGGAAAGAAAAGTCGAGCACAAGAAGACAGCCACCTGGCACGTTGATAGTGGTTTCAGTTATTTCGGCTCCGTGACGGCCAGTGCCAGTATTTTGAATATTGTGAACATTGAAACCAAGCACGAAATAAGCTTAGACTTGAAAGGGGGATACAGTGAAGAAGTCTCTGACAAGGAGACATTTTCGCTAAATGACGTAGTCACCGTGCCTCCCATGAGGTCCGTCAAGATTGATGGCCTGTAGCTGAGCCGGTTGGTTATCCATGCTTACTGATTACCATCTGAACGTTAGGAAAAGCGACGAAGAGAGAAAGAAACACACTGCTGGACCTCCCTTGTATCTTTCTCTCTCCTTTATTTTTCTCCTGTGTCTCCTATAGCTCCTGTATCTCCGGTATCTTTCTCTCTCCGTCGCTTTTCCTAACGTTAGGTGGTAATCAGTAACCGTCAAGATTGACTGAATCATCACAGACGCCGTGCAAGTATCTTACGCCCGGATGAATTTCGTTGTTGAAATGGCCATCACAGGCATCGTGATTTGCTTCAGCGATGCAGTTGATTTCGAAGTTCGGGTGTGTTGATCTAGGTAGTATATCAATGAGCCTAATACCCGTACCACACGGGCAACTCGAATGCCATTTACAACGAATGACAGTCGTGCGATTCAACGAATCGGCACGCGATCTGCCACGCATGGAACGCCCCACGCTCGGAGTGTCACGCGCTGATTGGCCGATCATTCAAATGTCATTCGTTGTCATTTCCATTCGAGTTGCCCGTAGAGCACGGGTATAAGTGAACCGGAGGTTGTTAGGACGAGTGAGATTGTTTCTTTCTTTGTTTTAAGTAATACCACCGTGAAAGGCTGTGGCCGAATATACAGACTAAAAATACGAGGTCACGGCGCATTCACTGCTCTTCATTATTGAGCCGATCTTAAAACGCGTAAATAAATTACATACGCCGTGACGTTGTGTTTTTGGGGCTGTTCGTTCATACTCTGTTTCACATTAGGCCCGACTGGAGCCAATGCTAGAATCCGACCGGAGCCAATCCAGCAGTTCTAAAAGTGCATAGTCATGGAGCTCGTTGCATTTGTGAGCAACTACTCATTCACTTTTCGTGATTGTTTGACTAAATGATTATTCGATTGATTGGCGCAATCGTGATTGTCATTTGACGTGCAATGATACATTTTTCATGGCTCAAGGTTTCATTTTCCTATTTACGCGGAGCGCAAGTTCGTCTGCTTATTTTGCAGGGGTTGGTGACGTCGGAATGCCGAGCTCTGAGTGGTTCTGAATGAAAGATGGTGTGTAGACCTAAAGGCAGCTTGCTTTGAACTCTACCCACTATTCTTCAATCAGAGCCAATCAGAGCTCAGCGTATTTCTGACGTCACCGCAACTCCTACGCAGAAAGCAGACGACCTGCTCTCCGCGTTATTGCTGCAAATTTTTTTTTCTTTTTTTTTACTTCGTGGAACATGTAGAAAAAATGTTGATATTACAATGCCTTGAGATTGTTGGCCGTCTATAAGTAAAAATATTATTTCTAGCTATTAGTGAATTACCTTTTTGTGTTGGTATTCTTTTTTTTACACAGGAAGTTCCTTTGGCGACTACCGTGACCTTAACCGGATATATCCAGATGAAGTACAAGGAAAAACTCAAAGATCTCTACAGCTTCTTTTATTTCTCTCTCGGCTGTCTCCGAGATTCCCGTCTTAAGTATGCAGGAAACAAAACGTACCTATACACTGCTAAAGGAACGTTTACGGGAGTCACGGCACACGAGGCTCATCTTCGCGCCACACAGCAGGATTATCAGGCGTACGGAGGAAGGTCTGCAGTCAGGACATACACCATTCCTTTGAGCCTGTCACCACATACGCGCGCGGCGAAGACTCCGTGATACTTGAAATATTCTACATCGGAGGAAAATAAATATCCTTACGTAGAGATTTCTTTTTTTATATTGTACATGTCAATGTTGAGAGTGACCTCTTTGTGTTCATTGAGGTAAAAGATAAGTATAATTTCTTTTTCATGCACTCAGGTTTGATGTGATAAAAAAAAAGATAAATTGTGAGGGTAAAACGTTTTTTTTTGTCTTAATTCCTCACTTATTTAAAACTTCTGGAGTAATCTTGTTGAAGCTATATGTAGAAAATCAGTGAGTTAATCGTAGTCGCAATCAGAATCTTTATTGGCTCAGGGGAGCGTTGGCACCGCAGAAAGGCCCGTACCACAGAGGCCCGCGGTGCCACGTCTAGTGATGATGATTATGAGATGATATATACAAGGGGAAAACGACGCTGTCTTCTCAACATCGCAAACGCCGTTGCATGAAGGTTACGGGTTTGCCAAGACAATTTTACTAGAGTTGAGAAGTGTTTTGGCAAAGGGTGGTGTCCGGAGGCTTCACCGTGCCTTGGGGCTAGGAAAGCCCTGACGGTTTGATGGTGTGCTCGCTCGCTTCGTTGAAGGCAGCGGCTCCAGGTGGTGGCCCTGTCGAAGTAGACGGCTGCTACTCCCCGATGCATTGACGTCCAGGGCTAGAACGTAGCGCCGCGGTCATCCGGTGTAGCTTCCTCGCATCGTCGTCGACGTCGTCCCTTAATTTAAATAAAATACTTAACAAAAGAAACAATGCGCGGATTTTGCATCATAATAAAATCTTCCCTTATTCGGCAGCAGGTAGAGCCAAAAGGGTGAATATCATTTGAACCCGTTCGCATTCATGCCTTCTCGTTTTTATCTTCTCATTTCAACCCAGCGCAAAACAACTTTCGCATTTCTCCCTTTCTCACTTAAACCGTTCTCAAAAGAAACTTTCGGGTTTTGACTCTTCTCCAAACGACTTTTCTCATTTTAACCTTTCTCCTTTCAAATGTTCTCAAAACATACTTTCTGGTATTGATCATTCTCAAAATGACTGTTTTCATTTTAACCTTTCTCATTTTAAAGCGCGGATTGTGCATCGTAATAAAATATTCCCTTATTCGGCAGCAGGTAGAGCCAAAAGGGTGGATATCATTTGAACCCGTTCGCATTCATGCCTTCTCGTTTTTATCTTCTCATTTCAACCCAGCGCAAAACAACTTTCGCATTTCTCCCTTTCTCACTTAAACCGTTCTCAAAAGAAACTTTCGGGTTTTGACTCTTCTCCAAACGACTTTTCTCATTTTAACCTTTCTCCTTTCAAATGTTCTCAAAACATACTTTCTGGTATTGATCATTCTCAAAATGACTGTTTTCATTTTAACCTTTCTCATTTTAAAGCGCGGATTGTGCATCGTAATAAAATATTCCCTTATTCGGCAGCAGGTAGAGCCAAAAGGGTGGATATCATTTGAACCCGTTCGCATTCATGCCTTCTCGTTTTTATCTTCTCATTTCAACCCAGCGCAAAACAACTTTCGCATTTCTCCCTTTCTCACTTAAACCGTTCTCAAAAGAAACTTTCGGGTTTTGACTCTTCTCCAAACGACTTTTCTCATTTTAACCTTTCTCCTTTCAAATGTTCTCAAAACATACTTTCTGGTATTGATCATTCTCAAAATGACTGTTTTCATTTTAACCTTTCTCATTTTAAAGCGCGGATTGTGCATCGTAATAAAATATTCCCTTATTCGGCAGCAGGTAGAGCCAAAAGGGTGGATATCATTTGAACCCGTTCGCATTCATGCCTTCTCGTTTTTATCTTCTCATTTCAACCCAGCGCAAAACAACTTTCGCATTTCTCCCTTTCTCACTTAAACCGTTCTCAAAAGAAACTTTCGGGTTTTGACTCTTCTCCAAACGACTTTTCTCATTTTAACCTTTCTCCTTTCAAATGTTCTCAAAACATACTTTCTGGTATTGATCATTCTCAAAATGACTGTTTTCATTTTAACCTTTCTCATTTTAAAGCGCGGATTGTGCATCGTAATAAAATATTCCCTTATTCGGCAGCAGGTAGAGCCAAAAGGGTGGATATCATTTGAACCCGTTCGCATTCATGCCTTCTCGTTTTTATCTTCTCATTTCAACCCAGCGCAAAACAACTTTCGCATTTCTCCCTTTCTCACTTAAACCGTTCTCAAAAGAAACTTTCGGGTTTTGACTCTTCTCCAAACGACTTTTCTCATTTTAACCTTTCTCCTTTCAAATGTTCTCAAAACATACTTTCTGGTATTGATCATTCTCAAAATGACTGTTTTCATTTTAACCTTTCTCATTTTAAAGCGCGGATTGTGCATCGTAATAAAATATTCCCTTATTCGGCAGCAGGTAGAGCCAAAAGGGTGGATATCATTTGAACCCGTTCGCATTCATGCCTTCTCGTTTTTATCTTCTCATTTCAACCCAGCGCAAAACAACTTTCGCATTTCTCCCTTTCTCACTTAAACCGTTCTCAAAAGAAACTTTCGGGTTTTGACTCTTCTCCAAACGACTTTTCTCATTTTAACCTTTCTCCTTTCAAATGTTCTCAAAACATACTTTCTGGTATTGATCATTCTCAAAATGACTGTTTTCATTTTAACCTTTCTCATTTTAAAGCGCGGATTGTGCATCGTAATAAAATATTCCCTTATTCGGCAGCAGGTAGAGCCAAAAGGGTGGATATCATTTGAACCCGTTCGCATTCATGCCTTCTCGTTTTTATCTTCTCATTTCAACCCAGCGCAAAAAAACTTTCGCATTTCTCCCTTTCTCACTTAAACCGTTCTCAAAAGAAACTTTCGGGTTTTGACTCTTCTCCAAACGACTTTTCTCATTTTAACCTTTCTCCTTTCAAATGTTCTCAAAACATACTTTCTGGTATTGATCATTCTCAAAATGACTGTTTTCATTTTAACCTTTCTCATTTTAAAGCGCGGATTGTGCATCGTAATAAAATATTCCCTTATTCGGCAGCAGGTAGAGCCAAAAGGGTGGATATCATTTGAACCCGTTCGCATTCATGCCTTCTCGTTTTTATCTTCTCATTTCAACCCAGCGCAAAACAACTTTCGCATTTCTCCCTTTCTCACTTAAACCGTTCTCAAAAGAAACTTTCGGGTTTTGACTCTTCTCCAAACGACTTTTCTCATTTTAACCTTTCTCCTTTCAAATGTTCTCAAAACATACTTTCTGGTATTGATCATTCTCAAAATGACTGTTTTCATTTTAACCTTTCTCATTTTAAAGCGCGGATTGTGCATCGTAATAAAATATTCCCTTATTCGGCAGCAGGTAGAGCCAAAAGGGTGGATATCATTTGAACCCGTTCGCATTCATGCCTTCTCGTTTTTATCTTCTCATTTCAACCCAGCGCAAAACAACTTTCGCATTTCTCCCTTTCTCACTTAAACCGTTCTCAAAAGAAACTTTCGGGTTTTGACTCTTCTCCAAACGACTTTTCTCATTTTAACCTTTCTCCTTTCAAATGTTCTCAAAACAAACGACTTTTCTCATTTTAACCTTTCTCCTTTCAAATGTTCTCAAAACATACTTTCTGGTATTGATCATTCTCAAAATGACTGTTTTCATTTTAACCTTTCTCATTTTAAAGCGCGGATTGTGCATCGTAATAAAATATTCCCTTATTCGGCAGCAGGTAGAGCCAAAAGGGTGGATATCATTTGAACCCGTTCGCATTCATGCCTTCTCGTTTTTATCTTCTCATTTCAACCCAGCGCAAAACAACTTTCGCATTTCTCCCTTTCTCACTTAAACCGTTCTCAAAAGAAACTTTCGGGTTTTGACTCTTCTCCAAACGACTTTTCTCATTTTAACCTTTCTCCTTTCAAATGTTCTCAAAACATACTTTCTGGTATTGATCATTCTCAAAATGACTGTTTTCATTTTAACCTTTCTCATTTTAAAGCGCGGATTGTGCATCGTAATAAAATATTCCCTTATTCGGCAGCAGGTAGAGCCAAAAGGGTGGATATCATTTGAACCCGTTCGCATTCATGCCTTCTCGTTTTTATCTTCTCATTTCAACCCAGCGCAAAACAACTTTCGCATTTCTCCCTTTCTCACTTAAACCGTTCTCAAAAGAAACTTTCGGGTTTTGACTCTTCTCCAAACGACTTTTCTCATTTTAACCTTTCTCCTTTCAAATGTTCTCAAAACATACTTTCTGGTATTGATCATTCTCAAAATGACTGTTTTCATTTTAACCTTTCTCATTTTAAAGCGCGGATTGTGCATCGTAATAAAATATTCCCTTATTCGGCAGCAGGTAGAGCCAAAAGGGTGGATATCATTTGAACCCGTTCGCATTCATGCCTTCTCGTTTTTATCTTCTCATTTCAACCCAGCGCAAAACAACTTTCGCATTTCTCCCTTTCTCACTTAAACCGTTCTCAAAAGAAACTTTCGGGTTTTGACTCTTCTCCAAACGACTTTTCTCATTTTAACCTTTCTCCTTTCAAATGTTCTCAAAACATACTTTCTGGTATTGATCATTCTCAAAATGACTGTTTTCATTTTAACCTTTCTCATTTTAAAGCGCGGATTGTGCATCGTAATAAAATATTCCCTTATTCGGCAGCAGGTAGAGCCAAAAGGGTGGATATCATTTGAACCCGTTCGCATTCATGCCTTCTCGTTTTTATCTTCTCATTTCAACCCAGCGCAAAACAACTTTCGCATTTCTCCCTTTCTCACTTAAACCGTTCTCAAAAGAAACTTTCGGGTTTTGACTCTTCTCCAAACGACTTTTCTCATTTTAACCTTTCTCCTTTCAAATGTTCTCAAAACATACTTTCTGGTATTGATCATTCTCAAAATGACTGTTTTCATTTTAACCTTTCTCATTTTAAAGCGCGGATTGTGCATCGTAATAAAATATTCCCTTATTCGGCAGCAGGTAGAGCCAAAAGGGTGGATATCATTTGAACCCGTTCGCATTCATGCCTTCTCGTTTTTATCTTCTCATTTCAACCCAGCGCAAAACAACTTTCGCATTTCTCCCTTTCTCACTTAAACCGTTCTCAAAAGAAACTTTCGGGTTTTGACTCTTCTCCAAACGACTTTTCTCATTTTAACCTTTCTCCTTTCAAATGTTCTCAAAACATACTTTCTGGTATTGATCATTCTCAAAATGACTGTTTTCATTTTAACCTTTCTCATTTTAAAGCGCGGATTGTGCATCGTAATAAAATATTCCCTTATTCGGCAGCAGGTAGAGCCAAAAGGGTGGATATCATTTGAACCCGTTCGCATTCATGCCTTCTCGTTTTTATCTTCTCATTTCAACCCAGCGCAAAACAACTTTCGCATTTCTCCCTTTCTCACTTAAACCGTTCTCAAAAGAAACTTTCGGGTTTTGACTCTTCTCCAAACGACTTTTCTCATTTTAACCTTTCTCCTTTCAAATGTTCTCAAAACATACTTTCTGGTATTGATCATTCTCAAAATGACTGTTTTCATTTTAACCTTTCTCATTTTAAAGCGCGGATTGTGCATCGTAATAAAATATTCCCTTATTCGGCAGCAGGTAGAGCCAAAAGGGTGGATATCATTTGAACCCGTTCGCATTCATGCCTTCTCGTTTTTATCTTCTCATTTCAACCCAGCGCAAAACAACTTTCGCATTTCTCCCTTTCTCACTTAAACCGTTCTCAAAAGAAACTTTCGGGTTTTGACTCTTCTCCAAACGACTTTTCTCATTTTAACCTTTCTCCTTTCAAATGTTCTCAAAACATACTTTCTGGTATTGATCATTCTCAAAATGACTGTTTTCATTTTAACCTTTCTCATTTTAAAGCGCGGATTGTGCATCGTAATAAAATATTCCCTTATTCGGCAGCAGGTAGAGCCAAAAGGGTGGATATCATTTGAACCCGTTCGCATTCATGCCTTCTCGTTTTTATCTTCTCATTTCAACCCAGCGCAAAACAACTTTCGCATTTCTCCCTTTCTCACTTAAACCGTTCTCAAAAGAAACTTTCGGGTTTTGACTCTTCTCCAAACGACTTTTCTCATTTTAACCTTTCTCCTTTCAAATGTTCTCAAAACATACTTTCTGGTATTGATCATTCTCAAAATGACTGTTTTCATTTTAACCTTTCTCATTTTAAAGCGCGGATTGTGCATCGTAATAAAATATTCCCTTATTCGGCAGCAGGTAGAGCCAAAAGGGTGGATATCATTTGAACCCGTTCGCATTCATGCCTTCTCGTTTTTATCTTCTCATTTCAACCCAGCGCAAAACAACTTTCGCATTTCTCCCTTTCTCACTTAAACCGTTCTCAAAAGAAACTTTCGGGTTTTGACTCTTCTCCAAACGACTTTTCTCATTTTAACCTTTCTCCTTTCAAATGTTCTCAAAACATACTTTCTGGTATTGATCATTCTCAAAATGACTGTTTTCATTTTAACCTTTCTCATTTTAAAGCGCGGATTGTGCATCGTAATAAAATATTCCCTTATTCGGCAGCAGGTAGAGCCAAAAGGGTGGATATCATTTGAACCCGTTCGCATTCATGCCTTCTCGTTTTTATCTTCTCATTTCAACCCAGCGCAAAACAACTTTCGCATTTCTCCCTTTCTCACTTAAACCGTTCTCAAAAGAAACTTTCGGGTTTTGACTCTTCTCCAAACGACTTTTCTCATTTTAACCTTTCTCCTTTCAAATGTTCTCAAAACATACTTTCTGGTATTGATCATTCTCAAAATGACTGTTTTCATTTTAACCTTTCTCATTTTAAAGCGCGGATTGTGCATCGTAATAAAATATTCCCTTATTCGGCAGCAGGTAGAGCCAAAAGGGTGGATATCATTTGAACCCGTTCGCATTCATGCCTTCTCGTTTTTATCTTCTCATTTCAACCCAGCGCAAAACAACTTTCGCATTTCTCCCTTTCTCACTTAAACCGTTCTCAAAAGAAACTTTCGGGTTTTGACTCTTCTCCAAACGACTTTTCTCATTTTAACCTTTCTCCTTTCAAATGTTCTCAAAACATACTTTCTGGTATTGATCATTCTCAAAATGACTGTTTTCATTTTAACCTTTCTCATTTTAAAGCGCGGATTGTGCATCGTAATAAAATATTCCCTTATTCGGCAGCAGGTAGAGCCAAAAGGGTGGATATCATTTGAACCCGTTCGCATTCATGCCTTCTCGTTTTTATCTTCTCATTTCAACCCAGCGCAAAACAACTTTCGCATTTCTCCCTTTCTCACTTAAACCGTTCTCAAAAGAAACTTTCGGGTTTTGACTCTTCTCCAAACGACTTTTCTCATTTTAACCTTTCTCCTTTCAAATGTTCTCAAAACATACTTTCTGGTATTGATCATTCTCAAAATGACTGTTTTCATTTTAACCTTTCTCATTTTAAAGCGCGGATTGTGCATCGTAATAAAATATTCCCTTATTCGGCAGCAGGTAGAGCCAAAAGGGTGGATATCATTTGAACCCGTTCGCATTCATGCCTTCTCGTTTTTATCTTCTCATTTCAACCCAGCGCAAAACAACTTTCGCATTTCTCCCTTTCTCACTTAAACCGTTCTCAAAAGAAACTTTCGGGTTTTGACTCTTCTCCAAACGACTTTTCTCATTTTAACCTTTCTCCTTTCAAATGTTCTCAAAACATACTTTCTGGTATTGATCATTCTCAAAATGACTGTTTTCATTTTAACCATTCTCATTTTAAAATTACTAAAAACAGACTTTCTGGTTTTGACTATTCTCAGAACGACTTTTTTTCATTTTAACCGCGTACTTGATCAGGCTAGGGAAAAGCAATAATTTTAGCATATACTCATGATAAAACCAAAATAAAGAGACCAATGACATTATGAAGTCCAGGCACCTGAGGCTTTTCTGAGCCTTGAAATGCTTCTTGAAGAATGACATCTAGAGGTCATGCCAATCCACGGCATGACGAACTGCACATAGGCAAATATACAATGATCGTAAATCTGTACGACCATTCCGACACCGGTTGTATATAATTCGATATCCTCACAGGGTATGCCAGCTGAGCATAGTTTGCATCCGATCATTCACGACTGAAATGAAGAAAAAAAGCTGTGCCTGGTAAGAAAGCCCTCAAGCCACGCAACATTCGCAACCGCACATTTCGGAAAAAGCGCCGCAGCTCCCAAACCCTTGTCTGCCCTCCAACGCGTTCATTGCTCCAGCATTGGAGCAATGAACAGCCCCCAGCGTAGACGTGCTCATCTCAAAGAGTATGCATACAGTACTCGCATTCTTGACGTGACCACATGCCCCGAACCCGAATTAATCCAAAATCATGATCTCGCAATCATTGTGCGGTGCTTATGGCGAATCCTGGCTGTCAATTGCCGGCGAGCCCTTACCGGTGGCACCGGTGACCAAAAACGCGCCAGCGGCGCACCATGTGACCCTCTCCAGCCGAATACAAAGCACCGTGAACTGGAGCATTTATTTGCCTGTGTCGCGAGTGAGATCTGTTAACTTCTTCCTCGATCATTCTATGGTACCGCTGCATGCGCCAACAACATAAATTACGTCTCTTTGAGATGCGTGCAAACACAAGCGGCTTTACGAAACTTTTCAAGATATTAACATTACCGCAGTCTGTACAGCTGACAGCATATTAAATTATAAAAGTAATAAAAGGGCAGATGTATAAAGCAGTGTGGTGCTGCCCGCACGCCCGTCAAATTTCAATAAATTTTGAATGGATTTTTGATTAACTGTGTCCATGGAGGCTTGGCAGCGCCGCTTTCCATATTCATTTTAATGTTATTACCTTTTTTTGCGATCCTCAGTCTTTTCGTAGCGCCAACCTCCCTTGAAATTGTAATGCGTATTTAAGTTTCGCACTGCATCACTCTGCATACTTTTTTTTCAGCGGTGTAAAAATGTGTTTTTACAGAGTTCCAAAGTAAAGTGATGTATGATGCAGCCCGTGTCTCAGAGCAAACAGACATTACTCAGAAAGCATAAAGTCTTCCAAAAATGTTGACTTTCTCTGAAACATAAATTATATTTGTCTTCATTGCTTTCGGTATCTTGTCTCGGAGCGCAAAAGGTGTCTGTCTCGATGGCTTCGTTTGCCTAATCGAACACGCCATTTGTCGCTCTTAGCGAGCATTGTTTCGTTTGGTTCCCTTTCCCGATTCGGATGTGACGATACCGGATACAGTCTGGCTGTCAAGCTGCCCGACCTCTTGGAACTCGGGCAAAAGTTGTGCCGGTAAATTGCCGGCACACGCCCGAGAAGCGCCAGCCGAACAACTTGCACCCGCCAGCCTTTGACCACGCGAACGCCCTCGCGGGAGATATGGCAAAATGGTTTGCCGGGAAATGACCCCCCGAATTAGTCATTACAAGCAAAAACAGAAGACGAGCACAGTGATCCGTCCGCTCCACAGCGACGACATCTTAAGAACATTAACAGCGCCAGAAGAGAAATGAAGTACCAAACCTGCGCTAGCACTTTTGAAACCACGTCACCTCGTGACCACGTAGCTACGTCAACAGACACGGGGCGGCACGCAGGCATAAGGAAAATTGTTTTATGTGCTATGCATAAAATGGTGCCACTTCGCTTCATCGTCAACCTTCATCCTCAACTGTTCCTCCTTCTTTCTTCACCTCACTGCCCTTTGTTTTGAGCACGTTGTTCAAATACCGCGTTCAAATGAGAACGGGCTCAAGTGACAAAGGGTCGAAACGCGAAGGGCGTTTTGCGAATGGGTTCAAACGAGAAGGGTTCAAATGAGAATGGGTTGTTTCGAGATACACTAGATCGAAAATGGTCAGTAAACTTCAAATATAGCAATAACAAAGAAACGCAAGCTTTGTGTTTAATGGCATTTCATTATAGACGCGATAAAGCCACACAATTCCAACATCACCTGACGTGTGTTTATCTCATTCAGACATCATGGGGTGGTCTCAATGAAAGAAATACACGAGAGAGAGAGAGATAAATAATAAACCTCACATTTTCCACCCGTGGCTACTTTCCACCATTTCGACAATCGGGTCCTATGTATGGATGGATTTCGTGGAGCTTACTTTAAAAAATTCTACTTCTTCATTATTTTTGACCGAATGCTTTTTTATTAGAACAATATGGCGATTGACTGAGGCGGTCTCTTAGTTTGGACATCTGGCGGTAGAATATTACCACTGGCCGTCTCCAGCGAATTGGCTCGAATTCTGTCCCTGTTGCCGCCTACCTACCCACGTCAATTTTTACACCCGAATCTAACCACGCAACCAATTTCTACATGTGAACAGAGTAAACTGCACTGTTTGTTTCGATTGCCAGTGTTTGGTTGCATGAGACATCCTGGGTTCTTGACTCACTACATGTATACGCTAAACATATTAAATACAAAAAGTTTTTTTTTTTTAAATGTATTTGAGTGTACAAGACTGCGTTTCCTTCAAAATAGCAATGAGCAAGTTTAAATTAACCTGCGTAGTGAGTGAGGAGGTTAAGTGGCACTCAACCTCAATAGTTATCCGGGTTAAGTGCCTCAAGGGCTGCGCGGATAGCTCTGACCCTCAATGGCCACTGCAACGCGATACTTCTCGCTTATTCACGGCCAGAATAGTGATCGGTGTTAAGAGTTCGATGATTACAGTCTCTTGCTGCATCAAACTAACGGCGGCTGTTACCTCTAAATTGCTATAATGCATGAAATGAGATATTTATGAAGCGATGGTTTAAATTTGTTTACTAGATATTTAACAGTTGTTTCGGCGAGTGAAGTACCTACATTATTATGAATTCCCGCTCCATTTGAACAAGAAGAACTGACTTTGTACAAACGACATGTGTCGTAAATATGTCGCTAATTTAAAGGAATCTAAATTGGCTCATAGCTAACGTAACGTTCAGCCCCGTGTCATGGCTTTCACCGTAAAATTTAACGGAGAAACTTCACTAGTGTGAAAAGCAAATCTGTCTGTCTTGTAGTGCTGCCTCGCCCGGGAGTTTTATTGGAGTGTGTTGCCGCCTGTTTTGATTCACTCTACTTCATCGTTCTTCTTTTGAGGGGAGATGAGGAACTCAACTCTGGCCCGCTGACGGAAGGTCAGTCGACAGCGATTCTTGATGGCCCGAGAACGCGAAACAACAGCATATCAGAAATTAAAATAAACTTGACGAACATATTTAACAAACAGAAGCAAGGGTATCGTCAATAGGTGAGCGGCGTTTGGCATCTTCCGGTTCCTTAGGAAATTTTGCTTTACTGTTTCCAAACGACGACAATGAGCTGCAAGCTTGTGCAAGCAGAATTCTGAAACCTCCAAACTGTAGCTTTCAAAACCATGCTTAGACAGGCTTGTAGAATATCGTCGTCATTTGTCAACAGCTAAACGAAATTTCCTAAGAAACTGGAAGTTGGCAAATGCCGCTCACCTATTGAAACTAAAGTTGAGTGTCTCTCAAAATTAGAGCCTGACCTTAAGAGATGCGAGAATTATGTCCAGCATTTAGGAAGAAACTTCACTGCAATGGCTGCAAGGGTAGATGCCCTTGAAAACCGGAGCCGGCATAACAACCTCCTTGTTTACGTTGTGGCGGAAGACTCTACTGAATCACCCGTTTCATTGAAACAGAAAGTGGTTACCGAAATATTTGACAAGAAGCTAGGCGTGAAGGTATCAACGATAGAAAAAATACACAGGCTCGGAAGACATCTGGACAATAAAATACGACCAATAATAATGCGCTTTTCTTCTCTAGACGAAAAAGCTGCACTTCTGAAGAACGCGTTTAAACTAAAGGGTATCTCTGTCGAACGACTACTCAACAGAAGTAAGAGAAAAGCGCCGCCATTTTTGGGCAAATGCAAAAGCTAGAATGGGAGGAAGGTATTAGCAAAGTAAATCTAACGAACGGTAAGCTTGTAATTAATGAGAAAATGTTTGCTTTTAACAGTGAAAGAGAGGAGTTTGTACCTGTGCAACGTAACTGACGTCAAACAAATTCGAAAAAAGCGGTGCAAAAGGATATCACTGCGATTGTCGTGAATTGTAGAATCCTAAAAAATAAAGTTGGTGAATTATCGGGTTTAATACTATCTGTTCAAGCCGATATATTTCTCGGCACTGAATCATGGCTTGACGACTCTATCTTAGATCACGAAGTATTCCCTAGATGCTTTAACGTCTACAGAAAGGACAGGTCGTTACACAGGGGAGGGGTATTTCTGTTAGTTAACAATAATTTTGCAAAGTCACCAACTTGATATAGCTGAAAGCGTAGAATCAGTATGGTGTCGGGTGAGGCTGCCCAATAACCTATGTTTTACCGTAGGAGTTTTCCAAAGGCCCACAAATTCTGATTCTACTTGTATAGACACCCTAAACGAAATAGTTTCTAGTGTTACCAATGAATGTGTGGTACTTGGTGGCGATTTTAATCTGCCAGACTTGACATGGAGTGATGACGGGTGTGCCTGTAAAACAATTACTCGACTTTAAATTGTTATGAAGTGCATGGTTGATAGTCTAGCTTTTACCCAGCATGTACTTGTACCTACGCGCGGACACAGCATACTCGACTTGTTGTTGTGCAGTCATCCCGACATTGTTAAACAAATCGATGTCATACCGAGCATAAGCGACCCTGACGCTGTAGTCGCGGCGCTTCGTTTTCAATCTGCACGTGTAAAGTTGACTACAGATAGAAAGGTGTTTTTGTATGGAAATGGAAATTATGAAGGCATTAGATCCGAGCTTTCTAGTGGCTTTCTTTCGTTTGAATGCGTTGCTGAAGAAACAGATGTGCACAACACGTGGTTACTGTTTAGGCAGAGAGTGATAAAGCTCATAGGGAAATACATACCATGTATTGATGCATCCAAATTCAAAAATAGAGCAAAACCATGGATTAACGGAAGTGTACTATGATTAGCAAAAAAACGAAAGCGTGCTTACGTAGGGTACAAAAACAATAAGTCAGCAGTAAACCATGGGAAACTGAAAGAACTGACGACGAAGTACAAAGTCACCGTGAGGAAAGCAAAAGGTGATTACCTACAGCGGCTCGAAGACGGAATAAAAAATAACAATAAACAGTTCTGGAAGTTTATGAAACGTTTCGGAAATGGCCAGATGGGAATACCTGACCTATTAGTAAATAACGAACTAATTACAGATGCCCGTCAAAAAGCTTGTATCTTTAATGAACTTTTTCAATCGGTATTTTCGCCTGCGAACAATATAAAGCCAGTACCGCTTACAAACAGATACGATGATATGCCTCCAGTTGAGGTTGGTGTCGAGGAAGTCTTAAAGCTACTAAAAAAATTAGACGAAACTAAAGCGGTTGGCCCTGATGAAGTTTCGCCTAGGGTTCGGAAGCGCTGTGCTCACGCCATTGCCCATTATATTTTTTATATTCTTCAACCAGTCTTTGCTTGAGGGGTCATTGCCGAATGATTGGAAAGTTGCTCATGTAATGCCAATACACAAGAAGGGACTCAAAAGGATTCTACAAATTACAGGCCAATTTCTTTAACATCAATTTGTTGCAAACTACTTGAGCACCAGTTGTATAGCCAGATAATGCAGCATCTTAGTTACCGTAATTTTTTCATGGATTTAGGAGAAGTTATTCTTGTGTCACGCAACTAACCGAGCTCTATCATGATCTTGTCATGTTCGTAGATAAGGGTGAACAGACTGATTGTGTTTTTCTTGATTATAGGAAAGCGTTTGAGACAGTGTCGCACTCGTTCTTACTTCACAAATTGAATTGTTTGAGCATAGATATTACCACACTAAAATGGATTCAGTCATACTTGAGTTCGCGTCAGCAATGTGTAATTTTAAATGGCGAGGCGTCTCATTTTGTTGCAGTTACTTCTGGTGTACCACAGGGGTCGGTTCTCGGGCCATTGTTATTCCTAATGTTTATTAACGATATTCATGTCAATTTAACTTCCCAGCTGAGATTATTTCCAGATGATTGCGCTGTGTATACGCGTATAAAGAACGGGGAGGGTTCCGGACAACTGCAGGCTGACCTGGATCGCATAGAACATTGGTGCGGTGAATCGAGGATGCAGCTTAACGTAAAGAAAGGTGTTCATGTTAGCTTCACACGTAAAAAAATAAATTTGATACACAGCATTGTTTAAGCAACGAGCAAGTAAGGATTGAGAATAAAGTAAAATACCACGGAGTCATTTTTTCATCGGACTGCACGTGGGATTCGCAGATTGATGTCATTATCAGGGCGGGTCACGTACTGGGCTTTGTCCAAAGAAACCTAAAAAACGCTACGCAAAAAAATAAAATAACTAGCATACCTTGCCTATGTAATTCCACATCTAGATTACGCATGCACTGTCTGGGACCCTTCCAAAAAAATCGCATTGATGGCTTGGAAAAAATACAAAAACGTGCCGCACGCTTTGTCCTGGGCCAGTTCGACCGTTTTTCTAGTGTAACTAACATGAAACAATCACTAAGATGGTCGTCATTGGATCTTCAGCGAAAAAAAATTACGGTTGAAATTTTGATACAACATTTATCATGAAGCTACTGTATTAATAGCTGATTATACCTCGTAAAACCAAATTATTTTTCCAAACGTAATGATCATGTGCACAAGATACGCGAATAATGCACTAGGATGGAGCTCCGCAGAAATTCGTTTTTTGTGAGGACGGTCAAGGACTGGAACGCTTTACAGGAATGTATAGTTTGTCCTGCAAATGCTGACATGTTTTTTTCGTTATTTTTCGCCCCCTGCGATAATGCCTTCTAGGCGCTGCAGGAGTTCTCTGAATAAAGAATAAAAAAATTGGTGTAAAGATCTCGTGACGTCAAATCACGTCACATCAGTTTCCCCGCCATAGTTAGCGGAGAAAGTAAAGGTGTCTTTAGGTCTCCTGGCGTCGATTTCCCTCTATATTTTTTGGAAAAGTTATAAATGTCTCTGTAGGTTTGTGGCATTATTTTCTACTCTAGATTTACCGGGGGAACTGATTTCGTGTTTAGGCCTCGTGAGGTAAATTCTCCGCTAAATTTAGGGATAAGTAAAAGAATGAACGGACGGGCGGACTAAATTTCGGCATTGAGGAGTTTCCGTTAGAAAGTTCTAAATGCTTTAAAGACTCGGGGGACGCTTAAAGGGCTTCTCCGCTTCGTTTTTGATATTGAGAAAACTATGCAGCCAACTTCAGTATTATATAGGAAGACTCCTTGTCAAATACTACGATCTAATTCCGCCTATATATTTAATAAACTGGTCAGCAAACTTTCAAAGGAGCCAAGCCGCTAAAATCTCCTAGCTCTAGCGTTCGACGTTAGGCGCAATCACCAGCGCAGTCAATGCCACGGAGTTGGAGCAGCCAACATTGAGCCACTACGTCAGATGCATGCTTACATCATTCTCACGTTTTGTTTGTTTTTACCTCTCAGAGTGGAATTGAACGATGACGTCATGAGCTTCTCCTCCCGAAGTTGGCTCAACGGTGTCCACGTGATCACCGCAACCCGGATGCGCTAGTTTGCGCCGGGCTGCGCGCTTCTCGGAGCTGAGAACTCGGAGCTGGGAGCAGTCTGTCTCGTCTCGCGGCTGTTTCAGTTTGAGAACAACGTTTTGTTTACAATACGAGCGCGGCCCGCATCTTCGATGCCTAGCTGCGATGCCTGGCGAACGATCCGATAACGAAGTTGTGTTGTTGCCTGCTCGAACTACCAGTTGACCAGCCTGGGAGTTGTCTTTCACAAGTTCCCACACGACCGTGCGCATCTGAACGTATGGACGGACATCCTGTGCCGGTGGAACTCTGGGAAGCCGTTGTCGCCAGACTGCAGGGCAACGATCTGTTCTGACGGCTTACGCTCATGACACTAACTCCTATGCGGCTACCAGCATAATAGAGAAACGTGCGCGGACATACAGTTGCGCTTTGGATGCAAACGAATGTGCACTGGCGCATACTTCACAGGGCATACATAATTTCCGCTGACTACTTTGATATTAAAAATAACCATGTAGTCTGCCGTAGAGGTTCATAAAGGTACACAATTCACGCTAGCGAAGCACAAAACACAACACGCTCAGGCTACCACCGCGTCAGTCGCACTACGGATCCGGGCATTTCCAGTGTATATTATGTTTCGCGCCTGTAGAAACAAGGCCCGAAGACTCAGTTATTTTAGGGGAATATAAATGTGAACTTGTAGGTTTATGAACGAATTTACGAAGGGCATCTGGCACGCCCCAGCGGACGTCTGACCATCAATTTGGACCACCTGGGGCTCCTGTGACGGGGAACCGAGATCTCGATTACACGGCGCCTTCGCGGCAATAAGCTCGCGTCAAATTTCGGGAACCTCCGTCGACATTCCAGCAAGCCACCCGGCGCGCAGTTTGAGCTATATTCCAAAACATTTTGTGCTATTTCCCAAAAAAATAAAAAATGGAGTGCGGTACACAGCTTTGATCCGGCGAGCACACACGGCTCCATCGCCAAAAAAGCTCTCCCCGTGTTACGAGCTTGCGATATATCAATTGTCCGGTGTCCACATAATAAGGATGGTCCCTTCCTGCCGAGAGCTTTGTTGTCGCCAAACTTTCTCTGACCCATTGTTGTGGCGTGTAGGGGAAACGATAATTTGGCAGGTAACCTTACACAGCAGAGCTTCGTGGGTTGTACGATGGTTATTGTACCTAAGTTCTATTGCGTCAATATTATCGTGAGGACAGGCGATTGCACTACGCTGCTGACTCTGCTAGAGTTTTATTTTTTTTTTCTTAAATCGACGGTGGCACTTTCGTGAATATACATGTGTTGGTTAGTATTCGTCAGCTTCTACAAATGCTTTCCAAGTATACGTTAAAAGAAACTTACCTTTTTGGAAAGAAGCGCAAGCTGGGGCCGCAGCGGTGCAGGCGTCGTGGTTTGTTGTAGCAAACTACGTTGGAGAAAAGCGCGGAGCAGACAACACTTGCTCTTTGCTCTACGTTCGCCCGCCGTCGCGTAGAGGATCACGTGACCTTTCGGACCACGTGGTTTAACGTGACGTGGACATGACCCTAGCGACACGAGACCAATGTTGCCTGTCGCAACCGAAGTTTCCGTTTCGGTTTCTGCTGATGTTTAAACTAAGATTACACTAATAATATTCCACATTCGCGAATCCGAAGACGTAGGGCTGTCTAGTAGTAGTACCTTGGGAAATATAGGGTGACCCAAGTCACCAGCCTCGATCTAAAATGGACCGTAAAAATCGACGCGTGCACGTAGCAAAGTAAACTTTTCGTCAAAGGTGTATTTCACTGGTCGGTTTTTTCTCTTAAAATTACAAAGAGTAGCTCTCTTTCTGTAAAAAATATAGCAAGAAACTTGCCAGGGTCTACGGCGGGCGGCGACGCAGACGACCAAGTCGAGTAGCGGGGTGTGTTTGGCGTTCGTGTGGATAGATGTCGTCGGGACGAACGTCCGAAGGTGTAGCCGACTAGAAAAGAAAGCAGACGACACGCAGACGAAATCCGTTAGCAGCAAAGACGCCGTCATTATGCAGACGCAATTTTTCTTCGAGTTGCGCTTTTTTTTGTTCGCATTTATTCTTAACCAAAGGTACATTTCAAAAAGATTATGTTCTTTTTATTAAACCACGGTGGTCGCGAGCTTTCGCGGTAAGGAAGTGACGCCATCTATTAATACGAACGCCAAAAACACCCCACTACTCGACTTGGTCGTCTGCGTCGCCGCCCGCCGCAGACCCTGGCAAGTTTCTTGGCCTTTTCTTTTAGAGAAAGAGAGCTACGATTTTTAATCTTACAAGAAAAAAAAACGACATGCGAACAACCCCCGTGACGCAAAGTTTAGATTTCTACGTGCAGGCGTCGATTTTTAGGGTTCACTTTAGATCGAGCCGGGTGGCTTGGGTCACCCTAGAGAATCGCATGTAAACCTGAGAATTTCGGAAGTGTGCGTAGTTGCCCTTCAAGCGTTGCTTTTAAGAGTATATGAGAAGGCTCGTTCGCAAAGCCTTTCATATAAACCCGCCCTCTTTGACAAGCCTTGCAACCGTGTGGGCGTGGTTTAGTCCGTGGCGTCACGTGTCACGTGACGTCACAGTCGCCTGCAACGTCATCACCCAATGAACCCGCCAAATTTTGCTGTCAATCGGTCCGCTAATTTTCGCGGGATAACTTTATGCTGAACCATGTTGAATTTACCTGAAACTGGGGTAGAGAAGAAACACCAAAACGTAGAAGGGACAGAAAATTGACAGGACGACGTCTCAAACTCGGCTAACTCGTTTATTTAGTCCACCTCCTTATATAGTCTCAATCTCAAGGTCATCTCCACTAGTGCATGAAAATATCCGTCAAACCGGTTATCCGGTTAAACCGGAGGAGAGCGAATTCGGTTACGAAAGCCCGTTATCCGGTTAACCTGATTTTCGAATACGAATATCCGGTTTAGCAAATCGGTTGTTCGGTTAATCGGTTATTCGGTTTTATTTAATCTATCCTGATGACCAGTGCATGAAACAGCATTTCGCGTCCTGTATATATGGTAAATAAAAACTAAGCATATAGATTTTTTTAATGCGATAGAATTCATTAACTACCCCCCCCCCTCCCCCCGATTCCGCGGACCTTTCTGGCCGACCTTTCCGGCTTCCGAATTCGCAGTTTCCCCGCTAAATTTAGGGGGAAAATTGACGTCACATGACCTATACACCAATTCAGCTTCCCCGCTAATTTTAGCGGGAAATTTTATGTCACGTGACCTGACGTCGCGGGACCTACTGACCAATTCAGTTTCCCGCTAAATTGAGCAGAAAAACTGACGTCACGTGACCTAAGTACTGATTCAGTTTCCCCGCTAAATTTAGTGGGAAATTTGATGCAACGTGGCCTGACGTCGCGGGACCTACTCACCAATTCAGTTTCCCCGCTAAATTTAGCGAGGAAGATAAATTGATGCATAGGTCACTTGACGTAAAACTTTCCGCTAAAGTTAGTGGGAAACCTGAATTCGTAGGTCCCGTGATGTCACGTCAAATACAATAAGTTTCCCGTCAAACTTAGCTGGGAAGCTTTATTTATGTTTACGCTCACGCCATTACGAAACCGGGGGACGGGCCACCAAGAGCTGCCGCCGCTTTAAAAGTTTTTTTTTTTCCACCGGAGATCAAGATCAAACTTTTGATACTGACATAAGAACAACCAGTCTGTCCAAAATGCAAACATTTATTTTCTCCTTTTAGTCCCGTTGATTTTCAAAACATGAGGACATAACAGGGAAATCCTCAAGGCGTAATGCTAACGGGCTAAATATTTATTGACCGAACAATCTCGATTCCATACTGAATATTGAATAATCGAATATTCAGATATCTACAGAACCGAATAACTGAGCAGCTTATTCGGTTATTCGAATATCCGGTTATCCGGTTTTCAACTTTGAATAATTCGTCAATTCGAATAACCGGATAACCGGTTATCTTCAAAACCGGTTTCTACTGCTGGCACTAAGATTCTCCACCAACACAAAAGAACGAAGTCTATTCACCATGTTGATTTAACCTGAGACTGGGGTAGAAAAAAAGCATCAAAACGTAGAAGGGACAGAAAATTGACAGGACGACGTCTCAAACTCGGCTAACTCGTTTATTTAGTCCACCTCCTTATATAGTCTCAATCTCAAGGTCATCTCCACCAACACAAAAGAACGAAGTCTATTCACCATGTTGATTTAACCTGAGACTTTGGTAGAAAAAAAGCATCAAAACGTAGAAGGGACAGAAAATTGACAGGACGACGTCTCAAACTCGGCTAACTCGTTTATTTAGTCCACCTCCTTATATAGTCTCAATCTCAAGGTCATCTCCACCAACACAAAAGAACGAAGTCTATTCACCATGTTGATTTAACCTGAGACTGGGGTAGAAAAAAAGCATCAAAACGTAGAAGGGACAGAAAATTGACAGGACGACGTCTCAAACTCGGCTAACTCGTTTATTTAGTCCACCTCCTTATATAGTCTCAATCTCAAGGTCATCTCCACCAACACAAAAGAACGAAGTCTATTCACCATGTTGATTTAACCTGAGACTGGGGTAGAAAAAAAGCATCAAAACGTAGAAGGGACAGAAAATTGACAGGACGACGTCTCAAACTCGGCTAACTCGTTTATTTAGTCCACCTCCTTATATAGTCTCAATCTCAAGGTCATCTCCACCAACACAAAAGAACGAAGTCTATTCACCATGTTGATTTAACCTGAGACTGGGGTAGAAAAAAAGCATCAAAACGTAGAAGGGACAGAAAATTGACAGGACGACGTCTCAAACTCGGCTAACTCGTTTATTTAGTCCACCTCCTTATATAGTCTCAATCTCAAGGTCATCTCCACCAACACAAAAGAACGAAGTCTATTCACCATGTTGATTTAACCTGAGACTGGGGTAGAAAAAAAGCATCAAAACGTAGAAGGGACAGAAAATTGACAGGACGACGTCTCAAACTCGGCTAACTCGTTTATTTAGTCCACCTCCTTATATAGTCTCAATCTCAAGGTCATCTCCACCAACACAAAAGAACGAAGTCTATTCACCATGTTGATTTAACCTGAGACTGGGGTAGAAAAAAAGCATCAAAACGTAGAAGGGACAGAAAATTGACAGGACGACGTCTCAAACTCGGCTAACTCGTTTATTTAGTCCACCTCCTTATATAGTCTCAATCTCAAGGTCATCTCCACCAACACAAAAGAACGAAGTCTATTCACCATGTTGATTTAACCTGAGACTGGGGTAGAAAAAAAGCATCAAAACGTAGAAGGGACAGAAAATTGACAGGACGACGTCTCAAACTCGGCTAACTCGTTTATTTAGTCCACCTCCTTATATAGTCTCAATCTCAAGGTCATCTCCACCAACACAAAAGAACGAAGTCTATTCACCATGTTGATTTAACCTGAGACTGGGGTAGAAAAAAAGCATCAAAACGTAGAAGGGACAGAAAATTGACAGGACGACGTCTCAAACTCGGCTAACTCGTTTATTTAGTCCACCTCCTTATATAGTCTCAATCTCAAGGTCATCTCCACCAACACAAAAGAACGAAGTCTATTCACCATGTTGATTTAACCTGAGACTGGGGTAGAAAAAAAGCATCAAAACGTAGAAGGGACAGAAAATTGACAGGACGACGTCTCAAACTCGGCTAACTCGTTTATTTAGTCCACCTCCTTATATAGTCTCAATCTCAAGGTCATCTCCACCAACACAAAAGAACGAAGTCTATTCACCATGTTGATTTAACCTGAGACTGGGGTAGAAAAAAAGCATCAAAACGTAGAAGGGACAGAAAATTGACAGGACGACGTCTCAAACTCGGCTAACTCGTTTATTTAGTCCACCTCCTTATATAGTCTCAATCTCAAGGTCATCTCCACCAACACAAAAGAACGAAGTCTATTCACCATGTTGATTTAACCTGAGACTGGGGTAGAAAAAAAGCATCAAAACGTAGAAGGGACAGAAAATTGACAGGACGACGTCTCAAACTCGGCTAACTCGTTTATTTAGTCCACCTCCTTATATAGTCTCAATCTCAAGGTCATCTCCACCAACACAAAAGAACGAAGTCTATTCACCATGTTGATTTAACCTGAGACTGGGGTAGAAAAAAAGCATCAAAACGTAGAAGGGACAGAAAATTGACAGGACGACGTCTCAAACTCGGCTAACTCGTTTATTTAGTCCACCTCCTTATATAGTCTCAATCTCAAGGTCATCTCCACCAACACAAAAGAACGAAGTCTATTCACCATGTTGATTTAACCTGAGACTGGGGTAGAAAAAAAGCATCAAAACGTAGAAGGGACAGAAAATTGACAGGACGACGTCTCAAACTCGGCTAACTCGTTTATTTAGTCCACCTCCTTATATAGTCTCAATCTCAAGGTCATCTCCACCAACACAAAAGAACGAAGTCTATTCACCATGTTGATTTAACCTGGGACTGGGGTAGAAAAAAAGTATCAAAACGTAGAAGGGACAGAAAATTGACAGGACGACGTCTCAAACTCGGCTAACTCGTTTATTTAGTCCACCTCCTTATATAGTCTCAATCTCAAGGTCATCTCCACCAACACAAAAGAACGAAGTCTATTCACCATGTTGATTTAACCTGAGACTGGGGTAGAAAAAAAGCATCAAAACGTAGAAGGGACAGAAAATTGACAGGACGACGTCTCAAACTCGGCTAACTCGTTTATTTAGTCCACCTCCTTATATAGTCTCAATCTCAAGGTCATCTCCACCAACACAAAAGAACGAAGTCTATTCACCATGTTGATTTAACCTGAGACTGGGGTAGAAAAAAAGCATCAAAACGTAGAAGGGACAGAAAATTGACAGGACGACGTCTCAAACTCGGCTAACTCGTTTATTTAGTCCACCTCCTTATATAGTCTCAATCTCAAGGTCATCTCCACCAACACAAAAGAACGAAGTCTATTCACCATGTTGATTTAACCTGAGACTGGGGTAGAAAAAAAGCATCAAAACGTAGAAGGGACAGAAAATTGACAGGACGACGTCTCAAACTCGGCTAACTCGTTTATTTAGTCCACCTCCTTATATAGTCTCAATCTCAAGGTCATCTCCACCAACACAAAAGAACGAAGTCTATTCACCATGTTGATTTAACCTGAGACTGGGGTAGAAAAAAAGCATCAAAACGTAGAAGGGACAGAAAATTGACAGGACGACGTCTCAAACTCGGCTAACTCGTTTATTTAGTCCACCTCCTTATATAGTCTCAATCTCAAGGTCATCTCCACCAACACAAAAGAACGAAGTCTATTCACCATGTTGATTTAACCTGGGACTGGGGTAGAAAAAAAGTATCAAAACGTAGAAGGGACAGAAAATTGACAGGACGACGTCTCAAACTCGGCTAACTCGTTTATTTAGTCCACCTCCTTATATAGTCTCAATCTCAAGGTCATCTCCACCAACACAAAAGAACGAAGTCTATTCACCATGTTGATTTAACCTGGGACTGGGGTAGAAAAAAAGTATCAAAACGTAGAAGGGACAGAAAATTGACAGGACGACGTCTCAAACTCGGCTAACTCGTTTATTTCGTCCACCTCCTTATATAGTCTCAATCTCAAGGTCATCTCCACCAACACAAAATAACGAAGTCTATTCACCATGTTGATTTAACCTGAGACTGGGGTAGAAAAAAAGCATCAAAACGTAGAAGGGACCGAAAATTGACAGGACGACGTCTCAAACTCGGCTAACCCGTTTATTTAGTCCACCTCCTTATATAGTCTCAATCTCAAGGTCATCTCCACCAACACAAAAGAACGAAGTCTATTCACCATGTTGATTTAACCTGAGACTGGGGTAGAAAAAAAGCATCAAAACGTAGAAGGGACATAAAATGGACAGGACGACGTCTCAAACTCAGCTTACTGGTTTCTTTAGTCCACCTCCTTATATAGTCTCAATCTCAAGGTCATCTCCACCAACACGAAACACAAAAGGACGAAGTCTATACAGTTCAAGCGCCAGTCTTCACCACACAATGCAAGGAACGTTGTAAAGACAGTGGTAAGGGAGACCATACGGATAATGTCTCTAGGCAACTGCATAAGTCAGGCTTCACTACAGTTTGAAAGCAATTCGAAAAGCTTTCTAAAAATGTATTTTTTTTATTTGCGATTTAGCTTGTATTATGTGCGACCTGTTTGTGATTTTCCAAAAACCTGTAAAACATTTTGCTTTGTTAGTTTTCACCATGTATCGGCCCAGCTACCATTTGAGTTTTTTTTTCTATGTGGAGAGGGCGTGTTATGATTCAGAAGTATAAACTTTGTTTAGAATGGTAGGGGAAGAAATTATTTTGTTCCAGTTTGAAGGTGGATGGATACTGCCTTATCGCGTTGACCTGTAAATGTTGTCAACGTTCTTGCATTGTGTGAAGGAGACTGTGGCGCTTGAACTGAATAAACTTTGTCCTTTTGTGTTGGTGGAGATGACCTTGAGATTGAGACTATTTAAGGAGGTGGACTAAATAAACGAGTAAGCTGAGTTTGAGACGTCGTCCTGCCAATTTTCTGTCCCTTCTACGTTTTGATGTTTCTTCTCTACCCGAGTCTCAGGTTAATTCAACATGGCTGATATTCACCAGCTCGCCTGCACCCTTACGATTTTTTCTTTCTGCTAAAGTCGGCGGGAAAATTTTCTGCTAAATTTAGCGGGCACATTTTACCCGAAATTTGTCGGCAAAATGTTCCCGCCTTGTTTAGCGAATAACTTCCGAAATACAACGCACGCAGCCACGAGTGACGTTTCGTGTGGACGTCCCACGTGACTTCACACGTGGCTGCGTGCGTTGCATTATGGGATTGATTGGTCCCACAGACGCTGCCGCCGACGCCGGATCTTCTGCGACACGAGCTGCTGAACGCTATCGCGTTAAACTCTCAGGACACTCCCGAATACACTCCGTCACACTTCCACGTGTGGACGGTTACAGGTGAGATTATTTTAGACAGCGTGCTTGTAGAATAATATTTATGTGTCTGGGAGTCCAGTAAGTGAATATTGAAATCGCTTACACAGTATTCGACTTGCTTAGCGCTTAAATGTAGTGGTAGCGAGTGATATGACTGGCTGACTGGCTTCGGCTTTCTCTTTCGAGCCATAACCTATAAAACTACCTTGAAGTAAGGATAGTACTACTGATTTTTTCGCTTTCACGCCGGCGCTTTTTGTTTCGTGAACTGTCGAAAATAACAATATGGAAACATGATTGCTTTATCGGTGGGGAGCTTAAGCGGAGGTTTCTTGCTTTTGCTTCATAAGCTTAAAGGGGCCCTGCAGCTACTTTTTGATTGGTTTTTAATTTGCTTCAAACCTGAGCGCACTGAACGTTGTAACTTAATGAAAATTTTTTTCTTGAATTTCGCTTTAATTTAATAGTTATGGCCATATTAAATTTAGAAAAACAAGCAAAAAAAAAAAAAACCTCCTTCATGACGTCCTTGATCCTGGCTTGAGTGGGGTTGAACTAGAGGAGGGGTATGAGTACAGAGGCTAGGGGTTTCCTAGTTTCGTCAACGCGGCTGAGGAGCGGCAATATTTGGCGATAACGCGGGCAGATGGCGCTGCTGCCTACAGGCGCGATGTAGCTTGGCCGTAGGCGCGCGATTTTTAACGGAAGACGGGTTTCCGGATGTAAATCTGTGGCTGCTATACCACTCGCTATCGTTTAATTTTCGTATATATATATACATATATTCGCTCGAAACGTCGTAATAAACTTGTGTTTGTGGCCGGAACTGGACCATCAACTTTTCTCTTTTATTTGCAGATTTTAATATTCTTTTTTTTTTCTACTTTTAACATTGTTTCATTTCAGGTCTGACTCATGCATGCCCCACGAGACAACACAAGTGACCGTGCCGTTTTTTTTTTGTTTTTTTTTTGAGACAGCACTTTAGTTTGCGCGTTAACTGTCGTCTATTGTACGCTATCATTCAGGTCACCCCTGCCGCACAAAGTCACCCTGCGCCCCCTCTCAAGAAGCTACAACCGTCATCCCACCGTCCTTGAAACTTGGCCCCGACCGTCAAGCTCCTTCACCCGGATACAAACTGCCCTACGCTTCCCTCTCACCAAAGCTCCAACCGTCATCCCGCCGAAATTTGGACCCGACCGTAGCATTGTATAAGCGCTTGCCCATCTGGAACTCCAACCGTCATACCGCCGTTTTTGAAACTTGGACTCGAACGTAGCAATGTATAAATACCCCCCGCGTTCATCTGTAAAAGTTCTTCCTGACGAAGGCCGGACTCCGGCCGAAACGTCGAAGATTAAATCATCCGTTGTTGCTGTTTTCACCGAGGGTTTTTTCTTCCCATTTATATATATATATATATATATACAACGGGCATGGTGGCGGGAGGCCGAAGGCGTGGGTATATAACTGGGAAGAAAAAACCCTCGGTGAAAACAGCAACAACGGACGATTTAATCTTCGACGTTTCGGACTCCGGCCGAAACGTCGAAGATTAAATCGTCCGTTGTTGCTGTTTTCACCGAGGGTTTTTTCTTCCCAGTTATATATATATATATATATATGTATATATATATATGTATATATATATATGTATATATACATATGTATATATATATACAGGTGAGGGGGATGTGGGGATCTGTCCCACTGCTCGCCCGCAAGAAGACACGCAAGGCAGGACACAGCAAAAACACTCCTTTACTAGTTCGAGTCCCTGCTGCCGAGGTCCTCGTGAGCCACGCACGCGATCGTTCCAGCTCTCGCGCCGTGCTGGTGGCACGCTCCTGTCGGTCACCGAAGCTACCACACACCCCACTTGTCGCTTGTCACACACTCCCCCCCCCCCCCCTCCGCGTTAGGAACTGTTCTCAAAGTTGCTCGTCGTCATCAATGTTTATGGCAACCTCCGCAGCATCTGCTGGTGACGGGTCGGCGTGGCATGGGGGGCGGAGGAGAGCAGGAGGGAGCCTCCTGATAACTGCGATGGCGCGTGCAATATCGTCCTCCCGCATCCTTTCGAGGTGTAAGATGGCTGCCCTCGCCGCGACTGCTGACTCCCGTGAGCGATGAAGTGCCCCAGCTCTGTGGGTACGGCGGTGGATTTCTGGCACTTCGCAGAGCGGGCACAGGAGTCGGCGCTCGTCCTCCGTGTAATTTTGTGGTGGGTTTGCCGGGCGGTGGGTGTTCATCGGGAAGCCTCTGAAAGGTTCGGGCACTTGGGCGTTCATGTCAACTGTCAAGGGGCGCGGCTGGTCGTGCCAAGCGAGGCTGGACGACCAGGCCACTGGGTGTCCGTGGTTGTCGAGGGTGCCCCAGGTGGCCGTAGAGTGCCGGTACGATCGTCTGGATACCCGGCGGTGGTGGTTGTTCGGGTTGTCTGTTCCCCTCGCCTGGTAGTGGCGTCTCGGTCGCCAGTGCCGGGGCGGTGATGGGGACCGTCTGGCAGCTTGATTGACTCGCGGCATGCTTGGAAATCAATAATAAAAAAAACAGGAGGTCAGTAATGTCCATTACAACAAAAAAAAGCAAACGTCTTCTACGTAAACGCAGCAACGGGTGAGCTAAGCTCGCGAGAACCGTCAAATTTATACCGCTCAAAATCGCGCGCAATCAATCAAAATAGGCCGTAAAATGCTGGTTCTCGCCTAAAACCATTGTAATCTTCTTTTTATAATCTTCGTCTTCGTCACCGACGTTGAAGTCTTCGAGGCTGTAGGCGGTAAACTAAGTACCAGCCAGATCAGCAACACTTCCCACCTGCGAGAGAAGTTCATCAGCCGAATCATAATACTGTTTGAGGTCGGTGACGTGAACAGGTCCCGTGAGTCGACCAGACTCACAGTCGACGAGCGTGTACGTGAGGCGTGAAGCTTTCTCACGTACTCTATATGGACCGTCCCACCTATCAGCCCGGGATGCCGTGAAACCCCTGGCGGCGTTACTAAGCGGGTGTGTCCGGCGCAGCACCAAGTCTCCAGCGTAGAATTGCACGTCCCGGTGACCTTGGTTGTACTGCTCAGCCTGTTGCAGTCGGGCGACGTCCAAGCTCTCTCGGGCATCACGAACGATGTCCCTGAGTCTCCGTCGTAGAGTCCCTGCAAACTGGCCATAGGAGCGAACAGCACCTGGATCGTCGGCAGAATAACTACTTTCGAGCGGGAAAGTCAACTCCTTGCCAAAATTAAGCCGCGCGGGAGTGAAACCGGTAGATCGGTTAACCGTGGTTTGGGTTGCGAACGCGAGTTCTGGAAGCTTCGCATCCCAATCACGGTGGCGCTCGGTGTGAGCGATCAGCATCGACTTCAAATTTCGGTTTACCCGTTCGGTAATATTTGCCTGCGGGTGGTAGGGGGATGTCCGTTTGTGTTGTATTCCCAGGGCAGCACAGGTGTCTGTGAACACATTGCTAGTAAAATACGTAGCATTGTCGCTGATTAATCTGGTTGTGAACCCGAATCTCGTAAATGTCTCCATCATGCAAGACCAGATATTTTGAGACGTCAGCGAACGCAACGGAAATAACTCAACCCACTTGCTAAAGTGGTCCGTGAAGACCAACAAGTACTGGTTGCCATGAGGGCTGCGTGGGAAAGGTCCCATGACATCGACGGCAACGCATTCCCATGGGGATCGACTCACAACGGGCTGCATCAGACCAGGAGGTTGACCTCCACGCGGCTTGGCTTTCTGACAAACCGGGCATGACCGAGCATACTTCAACACGTCCTGACGAATGCCTGGCCAAGTAGCCGTGCGGATTAACTTCTCAAAAGTCTTATAGCCACTACTGTGGCCAGCCAGAGCGGAGTCGTGGTAATATTTAATAAGAGACGTGCGAAGTCGGCGAGGTATCACGGCTCGGAATGGAGTATCAGTGGGGTCATCCTCCTCGTCGTCGATCTGAGGTATATACCGTAGTAGGAGACCATCTTTGGCTAGCTAGTACGAGTCGAAACCCATGGCAGCGTCTCTGTTGCCACGCCGGTCACGTGATGACAACCACTCAGAGACCCTGCGACAAAGCCCATCGTTCTGCTATGCTGCACGAAGCTCATTTCGACTGATCAAAATACCCCAGCGCGAGCCAGCATCTATCGCAGCCACAACATTCGCATGCCCGTGCACGTGCTCTTCGCCGAGCGGAGCGCGCGACAAGGCGTCTGCGACTTTGTTTTGTGAACCTGGCTTGTGCACAGTGGTGTAGTCATATTTTTGAAGCGTAAGTGCCCAGCGTGCTAATCGTCCTGCCGGATTCTCCAGCCGCTGAAGCCAGGATAAGGCAGCATTATCCGACTGGATCACAAAGCGCGCGCCATCAAGATACATGTTGAATTTCTGCAGGGCGAATATGATGGCGAGGCACTCAAGATCGGAAACGTTGTAATTCCGTTGAGCTGGTGTCAACGTATGGCTAGCAAACTCTACGGGTCGTAAAACACCATCATAGTCTTGAAGCAGCACAGCACCCAAACCTTAGCCGCTCGCATCGGTTTGTAGTACAAACGGGCGGTTGAGGTCCGGGAGCTTCAAAGATGCTGTTTCAGCAATGGCTGTGGACAGTTGGAGGAAAGCATTTTTTGCTGTGCGTCCGTCCAACGCCTCTTAACTCCTTTGCGCAGCAGTTCGTTCAGGGGCCGCGTTATCTCTGCACAGTGGGGTATAAACTGGCAGTAAAATTCAACCATGCCAAGAAATTGCTGCAAACTCTTTGCATCATGGGGGGAAGGAAACTCTGTTATGGCCTTTAGCTTGCCCTCGTTAGGGCGAAGCGCTCCATCGTCGATTACAAAACCGAGCAGGTTAATCTTAGATGTTGCCAGTTGCATTTTTCCTGGATGAACTGTCAAACCAGCATTCCGCATGCGCTCGAGAATAGTCCGAATGTGCACAAGATGTTCTTCAAACGTGCTTGAGAAGACTACTACGTCATCCATGTATGCCATGGCGTAGTTGTGCCGTGCGTCTCCAAGCACAATGTCCATAAGACGCTGGAATGTGGCAGGAGAGTTGCTCAAGACAAAAGGCATGCGCACAAACTCGTACAATCCTCTGTAGCATGTGAATGCTGTTTTCTCGATATCAGAGGGTTCCACCTCTATCTGGAGGAAACCGCGACTGCAGTCAAGAGTCGTGAAAAATCTCGCGTTTCCCAAGTTGTACATGATCGACTCAATCGAGGGGTACGGGTATGCGTCACGAACGGTTACCGCATTCAGGCGTCGATAGTCGACGCAAAGCCGAGCCGTTCCATCCTTCTTGGGAGCAAGGACAATCGGGAAGACCCAAGGGCTCTGCGACTCCCGTACGGCACCCACGTCGATCATCTCTTGGAGCGCCTTGTCCACCAGGGCTCGCTTGTGTACGCTGATCGGTCGAGGGTTGCAGCGTAGAGGACGTGTATTCCCGGTGTCAATTGAATGCTTTAGGACACCGGTTCTGGCGGGGTTCTCCGTGAACATAGGTGAAAACTCCTCCAGAAGTCTTTGAAGATGCCTCTTTTGCTGGTCCGTAGCAGGACACTTCTGCAAAGAATCGCTTACCGCACATGGGAGTCGAAAAGCAGGCGTTCTAACGCCAACGTTATTAACACTGACGATACAATCCTCTCGTCTGGTGAACGGGATCAGTTTCGCGTCACTACCTAACCGGTAGCCTTTGTTCGGAAAGTCAAGAACCAGGTTCTCCCCGAAAATTAAATCTCGTCAAAAAATGACCGGTACCGTGAGACCAGGTAAGCAAACGCAACGCTGGCGGCGTTTTTTCTCGTTGAACCCGATCTGTAACCTCACGGCTTGACTCGCGTGCATTTCTGGTCCCGATGCTAGCTGTAAGCGCATGTTAGTCTCGCGCAGGTTAGCTTTCTGCTCTTTGCAGCGTTCAATCAGGTAGTCCCCAATAAGTGACAGACTCGCACCGGTATCAGTCAGCGCTGCCACAGCTATTCTGAGCACTGTAACTGTCATACGAGGCTCAATTAGCTCAGGGTCAGGCTGGATTCGACATACCGATGGTAGTTCTGCCAGGTTGTCCATGGTCACCGTGGCCGGCAGACGCTCAGAGGTCAACGCCGTCGGCCGTGCTGGTTTTCCGTGACCGCAGGGCGGTTGCCGAGCAAATCCGGGCAGTCTCGGCCGAAGTGACCCTATTGGCCGCAGCCAAAGCAGCGCACCGAAATGCGGCGGTCAGTGCCGTGTGTCTGGCTGCTTGCTTGGAGCTTGTCGTTGCGGCCTGCTGCTTCCCTCGTTGGGCCAGCGATCCGCGCCCCCGAGCGAATCACGGGGGTTTGACGTTAAACGGCTTCACGTTGCCGTGGTCGGGATCCAGCCGGCAAGGCACTAGGCCGGGGGTCCAAGCCACCGGGTGGTGCTCTCCCGCGCTCCCGCTGTCCAAAGGCGTAGGGGTCCAGCGCGCGGGGGGAGGGACCGCGACATACTCCTTGGGTTGGCGCTGAGTCGGACCTCTTCTGGGCCCGGGAGCTGACCCGGCACAGGACGGCTCAAGAGCTTCTTCGGGCGGCGGTGGTGGCCGGTACTGGAACTCTGCCAGGAGCGTCTCTTGGATGCCGCGAGCGTCCCAGGCCAGGTGCTCAAGGGTGTCGTAGCTGCGGCCATGCAGGTAGGGTCGAAATCTGGGGTGGCTCTGCTGTACGACCCGAGCAACCCTGTCCGACTCCGGTGTCGTTGGGCAGGCCCTGTCAAAGAGCTCCTGCATCACCCGGACGTATTCGACCAGGGTCTCGTCCGGGTGCTGGGTTCGGCGCTCCAGTTCTCGCTGGACTCGAGATTGGTATCCAGGCGGAAGAAATTCGTCCTGGAACCTCCGCCGAAAGTCTTCCCAGGACAGGAACGGGGCCACGATGCGCCACCAGCGGGCTGCACTCGCCTGCAACGCAACGGGGAAAACGCGCGCAAGAACGTATTCGTCCGAGGCGCCCACAGCAAGCTTGTAGGCCGCCAGCTCTGCGAGGAAGTCCGCCACGGACTTCCAGTCGTCGTAGCCGGTGTAGGTTGGGACCGTCACCTGGGGACGCGGACCACGATCTTGAAGTCCCGGGTCAGCCACCAGTAGACGTTGTGTGACGTGTCACATAGGCTGGCGACCCGAGCCATAAGGCCTTCCGCGTCAGGCTCGTCTCCGCTCTCGGCTTGGTCAGCGGCGGCTCTGCGGCGGCTCATCGCGAAAGCAGCCGCGAAAAGGGAAAGACACAAAAGCCGAAAACGAAAGAACACAAAGGAACTGAAGAAGAACACTTAATATACAATATGCACAATAGAGACGACGGCCAAGCCGCGATGGCAAAGATGGCGTCCGGTGCCCGAAGCCTAGTCGAACGGCCACGTAGGCCTAACGGGCAGGGCAAAGTCAAAACGGGAAAAACCCGGCGAAAGACGCCTAAAACAGGCTAAAAGGCCTGCGGTCCATCCCACAGGAGAGCAGTAGGCCCCGCGGCGAGTGCCAAATAATACTGTGGGGATCTGTCCCACGTTGAGCGCCAAATAATACTGTGGGGATCTGTCCCACTGCTCGCCCGCAAGAAAGACACGCAAGGCAGGACCCAGCAAAAACACACCTTTACTATAGTCGGATGCAACCTAAGAACAATCTTTTAGCTCCACCCACAAGCGCATTGCGCCCATCTGAAGTGCCTCCGCCGTCGAGAAAGTAGTTCGCTAGCAACGTTGCTTTTTCTTCCTCCAGTAAACGTGTCTTAAACTACTACAATATTTATTTAATTCATTCAGGACGTTTAAATAAGTTAGAATACGTTTTTGTCAACGAAATAGCTGTTTAGTAAAGAAAGAAAGTCATGTCCAATGTACCGTCTTCCCAATTCATTTTCTGTCCAAGATACTGTGTAACATACCGTCTTCCAGCGCCTTCGATTGAGGGAAAGCGGCGAAAACGAAACCAACCTTTCTCTCGCCAAAATTATAAATAACAAAGCACTTATAGTTCCTGCAAATAATAAATATTTAGTGATTTACTTAGTTTTGTGGGCTTTGAGCGCGAAATGTGTGCCTTTATTTTGTTGGATGAATAGAAAACAAGAATAATTATACTTTTCGGGTTTTGACAAATTGGCACCCTCCCAAGTCATCGACACCACCACCGCGCCCCGCTAGAGTGCCTTCATCACTGATCTCAATGACAATTTGTCATTGAGATCAGTGGCCTTCATACACACGCGCGCTTTTGCTTGAGTGGTGACATCTCAGCCATTTTTACGCCCAATCGTTTTTTTATGCATTTTGAAGTACGCGCAATCCGGTGTCAATCAGCTCGAGCGCGTTGCTTTGGCTAATGCATAGACGCCATTTTAGCGCCCAGGTCACGCAACGAGTGCGCGAGAGCGTCACGCGCTGAACATTCAGTGCAACAATGGATGTCTTACAGACATGTAGGCATCTTACGCCCCGCTCTCTTTGTCTTCCGTCATGGATCCCACTGAGGTGCACGGCAATCTCAGCTCACCCCACCGAAACCACAGCGAATTGAAGCAGCGGTGCCGGTACTATGTTGAGTAGCAACGTGGGGCAGAGGCGACAGAAATCCAACGAAGCAGACGACGTCCGGCGTAGCTACTCACCTCTCAGCAGTGCTAAGCCTCGCGCCCGCTTCGAAATTTTCGTTGGCGATGGCGTCGCTGGATTCTCACGTTGTCGCGCAAAAACTGCTGCAAACGCAAGCCGATACCATTAAGATTTCGTGGCGTAACCTCGGGCACGTAAAACACGGTGCAAAAAAGCAGAATAACTGTCACGAGAAACTAGCGTCGCGTTGCTAAGGCTAGCAGCCATATTGAATTTTTTTTTTTTTTCAAA